>JAOTOL010001145.1:0-300058 GCA_034440575.1 Imbricaverruca yamaguchii | reverse complement strand
ACACCTTATCGATGTCCTCCCCTGCCCCGTACCCTATTTTTTTTAAAATCCGAATTGTTGCTGGGGTGGCTTGATGAGCCAGGGTTCTATCACTAAGCAGAGCTTGTCGCGTGAACCCTGGCCCCACCACCCGATCCATGAACTCCAGTTCAACGGCAGAATTTAGACCGAAAGTTTAACGTGCCGCCAATGCACCGACACGGCCACCCGGTAGCTCGTCCCCGGCCCTATCGGGCCAGCTGCCAACTGACACTCCCGGCCGGGGCCTAAATGCGAGCGCGAGAGGCGACTCGAACCCTGCGTTGCCAGTACAGGGGAGACCGGTGCAGGCCATCGCTCTAACCAACTGAGCTACCGTGGCGGCTATGGTCATAATGACACCCAATCGGATGCCATCCCTTGCCCCCGTGCCTTATGCCGATACCCTATCGGATCCCACCCTACACCCTATCGGATCCCATCCATTGCACGTGTCCGTGCCCTATGCTGACACCCTATCGGATACCGTCCCCTGGCCCGTACTCCAGCGTGGCACACCATGGGATGTCCTCCAATGGCACTCTTCTCAATATATTTCTGCACGCCCATTGCCTCCATATATTAGGTTCCCCGGAACATCTGGAGATATAAGCAATACTATGCATAGATATAGACATAGATATATCAACACTTCACTATGATGGTGAACTTGAGTGTCCATGAACTTCTTTTGACCGCATTTCGGCCTTCGGCTAAACAATTCAGAGGAGTGTGCATCAGAGCGAAGGGGTGCCTTTTTTTACTGGAAGCTAAGAAAATTAAAGGGACGGGGTGCACTCGAACGTCTTGGAGGGGGACCGCATTTGCATCTCTGGGACCTGCACTTCAGGTCCCGCCCTTTCACCAGCATGGCATTGATCGCGTGCGTTACCCCACCAGCCGGGTATGGACGGTGTACATCACCCCCGCCAGACTGACATGGACTGTGTACGTTACCCCCACCAGCCGGGTATGGAGGGTATACATCACCCCCACCAGACTAACATGGACGGTGTACGTTACCCTCACCAGCCGGACATGGACGGTGTACGTTACCCTCACCAGACTGACATGGACGGTGTACGTTACCCTCACCAGCCGGACATGGACGGTGTACGTTACCCTCACCAGCCGGACATGGACGGTGTACGTTACCCTCACCAGCCGGACATGGACGGTGTACGTTACCCTCACCAGCCGGACATGGACGGTGTACGTTACCCTCACCAGCCGGACATGGACGGTGTACGTTACCCTCACCAGACTGACATGGACGGTGTACGTTACCCCCACCAGCCGGGCATGGACGGTGTACGTTACCCTCACCAGACTGACATGGACGGTGTGCGTTACCCCCACCAGCCGGGCATGGACGGTGTGCGTTACCCCCACCAGCCGGACATGGACGGTGACGTTACCCCCACCAGACTGACATGGACGGTGTACGTTACCCTCACCAGACTGACATGGACGGTGTGCGTTACCCCCACCAGCCGGACATGGACGGTGTACGCTACCCCACCAGACTGACATGGACGGTGTACGTTACCCCCACCAGACTGACATGGACGGTGTACGCTACCCCCACCAGACTGACATGGACGGTGTACGTTACCCTCACCAGACTGACATGGACGGTGTACGTTACCCCCACCAACTGACATGGACGGTGTACGTTACCCTCACCAGACTGACATGGACGGTGTGCGTTACCCCCACCAGCCGGACATGGACGGTGTACGTTACCCCCACCAGACTGACATGGACGGTGTACGTTACCCCCACCAGCCGGACATGGACGGTGTATATCACCCCCACCAGCCGGACATGGACGGTGTACGTTACCCCCACCAGACTGACATGGACGGTGTACGTTACCCCCACCAGACTGACATGGACGGTGTACGTTACCCTCACCAGACTGACATGGACGGTGTACGTTACCCCCACCAGACACATGGACGGTGTACGTTACCCCCACGAGACGACATGGACGGTGTACGTTACCCCCACCAGCCGGACATGGACGGTGTACGTTATCCCCACCAGACTGACATGGACGGTGTACGTTACCCTCACCAGACTAACATGGACGGTGTACGTTACCCTCACCAGCCGGACATGGACGGTGTACGTTACCCTCACCGGACTGACATGGACGGTGTGCGTTACCCTCACCAGCCGGACATGGACGGTGTACGTTACCCTCACCAGACTGACATGGACGGTGTACGTTACCCTCACCAGACTGACATGGACGGTGTACGTTACCCTCACCAGACTGACATGGACGGTGTACGTTACCCCCACCAGCCGGACATGGACGGTGTACGTTACCCCCACCAGACTGACATGGACGGTGTACGTTACCCCCACCAGCCGGACATGGACGGTGTACGTTACCCCCACCAGCCGGACATGGACGGTGTATATCACCCCCACCAGCCGGACATGGACGGTGTACGTTACCCCCACCAGACTGACATGGACGGTGTACGTTACCCCCACCAGCCGGACATGGACGGTGTACGTTACCCTCACCAGACTGACATGGACGGTGTACGTTACCCCCCACCAGACTGACATGGACGGTGTACGTTACCCTCACCAGACTGACATGGACGGTGTATATCACCCCCACCAGACTGACATGGACGGTATACGTTACCCCCACCAGACTGACATGGACGGTGTACGTTACCCCCACCAGACTGACATGGACGGTGTACGTTACCCCCACCAGCCGGACATGGACGGTGTACGTTACCCTCACCAGACTGACATGGACGGTGTACGTTACCCCCACCAGACTGACATGGACGGTGTACGTTACCCCCACCAGACTGACATGGACGGTGTACGTTACCCCCACCAGCCGGACATGGACGGTGTACGCTACCCCCACCAGACTGACATGGACGGTGTACGTTACCCCCTCACCAGACTGACATGGACGGTGTACGTTACCCCCACCAGACTGACATGGACGGTGTACGTTACCCCCACCAGCCGGACATGGACGGTGTACGTTACCCCCACCAGCCGGACATGGACGGTGTACGTTACCCTCACCAGCCGGACATGGACGGTGTGCGTTACCCCCTCACCAGACTGACATGGACGGTGTGCGTTACCCTCACCAGACTGACATGGACGGTGTACGCTACCCCCACCAGACTGACATGGACGGTGTGCGTTACCCCCACCAGACTGACATGGACGGTGTACGTTACCCCCTCACCAGACTGACATGGACGGTGTACGTTACCCCCACCAGACTGACATGGACGGTGTGCGTTACCCCCACCAGCCGGACATGGACGGTGTACGTTACCCTCACCAACCGGACATGGACGGTGTACGTTACCCTCACCAGACTGACATGGACGGTGTGCGTTACCCTCACCAGACTGACATGGACGGTGTACGTTACCCTCACCAGACTGACATGGACGGTGTACGTTACCCTCACCAGACTGACATGGACGGTGTGCGTTACCCCCACCAGACTGACATGGACGGTGTGCGTTACCCCCACCAGCCGGACATGGACGGTGTACGTTACCCCCACCAGCCGGACATGGACGGTGTACGTTACCCTCACCAGACTGACATGGTCGGTGTGCGTTACCCCCACCAGCCGGACATGGACGGTGTACGTTACCCCCACCAACCGGACATGGACGGTGTGCGTTACCCCCACCAGACTGACATGGACGGTGTACGTTACCCTCACCAGACTGACATGGACGGTGTACGTTACCACCTCACCAGCCGGACATGGACGGTGTACATCACCCCCACCAGACTGACATGGACGGTGTACGTTACCCCCACCAGCCGGGCATGGACGGTGTGCGTTACCCCCACCAGACTGACATGGACGGTGTACGTTACCCTCACCAGCCGGACATGGACGGTGTACGCTTACCCTCACCAGCCTGACATGGACGGTGTACGTTACCCTCACCAGCCGGACATGGACGGTGTACGTTACCCTCACCAGCCGGACATGGACGGTGTACATCACCCCCACCAGACTGACATGGTCGGTGTACGTTACCCCCACCAGACTGACATGGACGGTGTACGTTACCCCCACCAGACTGACATGGACGGTGTGCGTTACCCTCACCAGCCGGACATGGACGGTGTACGTTACCCCCACCAGACTGACATGGACGGTGTACGCTACCCCCACCAGACTGACATGGACGGTGTGCGTTACCCTCACCAGACTGACATGGACGGTGTACGTTACCCCCACCAGACTGACATGGACGGTGTGCGTTACCCTCACCAGCCGGACATGGACGGTGTACGTTACCCCCACCAGACTGACATGGACGGTGTACGCTACCCCCACCAGACTGACATGGACGGTGTGCGTTACCCTCACCAGACTGACATGGACGGTGTACGTTACCCTCACCAGACTGACATGGACGGTGTACGTTACCCTCACCAGACTGACATGGACGGTGTACGTTACCCCCACCAGACTGACATGGACGGTGTACGTTACCCTCACCAGACGGACATGGACGGTGTACGTTACCCTCACCAGCCGGACATGGACGGTGTGCGTTACCCCCACCAGCCGGACATGGACGGTGTACATCACCCCCACCAGACTGACATGGACGGTGTGCGTTACCCTCACCAGACTGACATGGACGGTGTACGTTACCCCCACCAGCCGGACATGGACGGTGTGCGTTACCACCTCACCAGACTGACATGGACGGTGTACGTTACCCTCACCAGCCGGACATGGACGGTGTGCGTTACCCCCACCAGCCGGACATGGACGGTGTACGTTACCCCCACCAGCCGGACATGGACGGTGTACGTTACCCTCACCAGACTGACATGGACGGTGTACGTTACCCTCACCAGACTGACATGGACGGTGTACGCTACCCCCACCAGACTGACATGGACGGTATACGTTACCCTCACCAGACTGACATGGACGGTGTACATCACCCCCACCAGACTGACATGGACGGTGTGCGTTACCCTCACCAGACTGACATGGACGGTGTACGTTACCCCCACCAGCCGGACATGGACGGTGTGCGTTACCACCTCACCAGACTGACATGGACGGTGTACGTTACCCTCACCAGCCGGACATGGACGGTGTGCGTTACCCCCCACCAGCCGGACATGGACGGTGTACGTTACCCCCACCAGCCGGACATGGACGGTGTACGTTACCCTCACCAGACTGACATGGACGGTGTACGTTACCCTCACCAGACTGACATGGACGGTGTACGCTACCCCCACCAGACTGACATGGACGGTATACGTTACCCTCACCAGACTGACATGGACGGTGTACGTTACCCCCACCAGACTGACATGGACGGTATACGTTACCCTCACCAGACTGACATGGACGGTGTACGTTACCCCCACCAGACTGACATGGACGGTGTACGTTACCCTCACCAACCGGACATGGACGGTGTACGTTGCCCTCACCAGCCGGACATGGACGGTGTACGTTACCCTCACCAGACTGACATGGACGGTGTACGCTACCCCCACCAGCCGGGCATGGACGGTGCGCGTCCCCCCCGTGCACCAGCCGGGCATGGACGCTACGTCCACTATCCTAGCCCAGCTCGTCGCCGCACGCCGCGGGGCCGGCCGCATGCTGGGCCCGTGTTTTACAACACCGATGTGCGCTAACTGATCAAGCTGAACGGCTGAGAGATCATGCCGGAAACCGGACAAGCTCACTTCGATGGATTCTGGAGGCATAGCTCAGTGCTCTAGGTATCCACTTCAGTGGTCCAGTGGTCCATTGTCTGCGTAATTATTGGAAAAGCATCGATTTATAGTTTTCCAGGACTTCTCAATCATGGCACCATTGCTGGAAATCAAAAGTGGGTTGGGGGAAGTCAGAAACAGGGATGGAGTCATGCCTTGTGATTCAGGATGGAGAGGAAAATTATTGGGGAATTGAATGAGAAGATAATTTTATTATTAATTATTTGATATCATAATATTACTTTGCGCTTTCCAATGATTCTTGAGCACCCTACAACAAAGGAGTTCATTGTCAAACAGCATTATTTAACTTTCAAACAAGAAAAACGGATAATAATTTGCTGAAGATGATAATGTGCTAATCCCACAAACTTAGAAGCAGCCTATCTTTCAACTTCTGGTCCGAACCCATTGGCTTGGTACTCTGCTAACGCAAATCTGCCACATTCCCTATTCAATCTGGAAATATGTTCCGAAAATAGCGACCCTGGTTTGGTGAGAGATGTCGAGCCTTGCCTGGCACAGTTGTAGAACCCCGTGAACCAGGCCACCTATCAACACTCTCACCGATACAGCTCTCCATATCTTCGGCTGCCTGCGCTGGCCGGTGAACATATCCGGCCTAACGGGTCTGAAAACTGGTCCAGCGTCAGAGAAACAGGCTAGTCGGTCACGAACAGACTCCGGCACCGGCCATGGGTTCAGGGTGCTGATATTGGTGTTCTCCTGGATGCAGATGTCTCGGTTAGCTGGTTTCGTTTCGTTTATAAACGTGCTATCGGTGAATATGACAGATTGAGTCGAATGACCGGTGTAGTGATCGACAAAAAGTCACAAACATTCACACTATAAATATATTATAGGTGATCACCTTAGTACACAGTTCTAGCTAAAACCGTATCACAATGATTAACAAAAACCATGAAGCACGCAGCGCACATAGTTGCAAGATTAACGTGTTTAGTGTCTCTGATTTGTGTGTGCGAGTACCGTCTGAATATTCAGAGGCTTGTAAAAGCTCTTCCTCGATTTGATCGGTAGATTTTCCTGCGAACGTACGATCGGGCAATTCAGGCTTCGCATAATCGTTAATAACTTTCTTATCATTCACTAGAAATGACATCGGACTGTTCTTCACTTTCGCAGCTATGAAAAGTGTCGAACGCCGTTTAGCAATTCCTTCATAGCATCAATCATACACTTCAGGTGCTCATGAAACTTCGCCCTAGAGAGTAACATGACATTCCTGCGCGTGTGTCGAATTGATTCAGCAGTGCCCCCACGTCACTTTCAGCCCTCGATGAGAGGTTGTTTCTTTGGGCAAATAGAAGTGTTCTGCCGAACTATGAGTAGCCACGAGTCGGATTTACCCCTGGTATGTGACGTATAGTAATCGAAGAGAAATATGGTAGGAAGTGTCAGTATGGCATTACCTACCGGTCAGTATACCCCACGGTATGGCGTCATCTACCGGCCAGTAGACTCCACGGTATGGCGTCATCTACCGGCCAGTATACTCCACGGTATGGCGTCATCTACCGGCCAGGAGACTCTACGGTATGGCGTCATTTACCGGTCGGTATACTCTACGGTAAGGCGTCATCTACCGGCCAGTATACTCCACGGTATGGCGTCATCTACCGGCCAGTATACTCCACGGTATGGCGTCATCTACCCGCCACTAGACTGCACGGTATGGCGTTATTTGCCGGTCAGTAGACTCCACGGTATGAGTCGAGGTGCCCTGCGCATCCTATCCCAATCCACCCAAAGCTGAATTCCATTCACCAGAGAGACACAGAGAGACATACGATCGTGTTCCTTGGTTGTGCAGCGGTCATGCCCTCAGTGTGCGTATGCCCTCAGATGACAGTGGGATGGCCAGAGACAGGCCGCACACCAGCGGTCATGCCCTTTGTGTGTACATGCCCTCGGGTGGCAGTGGGATGGCCAGAGACAGGCCGCACACCAGCGGCATGCCCTTTGTGTGTGCATGCCCTCGGGTGACAGTGGGATGGCCAGAGACAGGTCGCACACCAGCGGTCATGCCCTCGGCGTGTGCATGCCCTCGGGTGACAGTGGCATGGCCAGAAACAGGCAGCATAGCCGCGTTGAGCTCCGCGCCGTTTCCGGCTGCCGCCGGGGCCGCAGGACGGGACAGTCTGTGGCGCCACCTTTACTGTTGTCGAGGGCGCCACCTGCACCAGCGACGGGAGCGCCATCTATGTCAGTGACGGAAGCGCCACCTTTACTGTTGTCGAGAGCGCCACTTATACCAGTGACAGGAGTGTCATATATGCCGGTAACAGAAGCGTCATCAATGCAGGTGACAGGCGTGTCATCTACACCAGTGGCGTGGACATCATCCATGCCAGTGATTGGGCCACCATCTGTGACGGTACAAGGAGTGTTATCTATACCAGTGACAGGAGTGTCATATATGCCGCTAACAGAAGCGTCATCAATGCAGGTGACAGGCGTGTCATCTACACCAGTGGCGTGGACATCATCCATGCCAGTGATTGGGCCACCATCTGTGACGGTACAAGGAGTGTTATCTATACCAGTGACAGGAGTGTCATATATGCCGCTAACAGAAGCGTCATCAATGCAGGTGACAGGCGTGTCATCTACACCAGTGGCGTGGACATCATCCATGCCAGTGATTGGGCCACCATCTGTGACGGTACAAGGAGTGTTATCTATACCAGTGACAGGAGTGTCATATATGCCGCTAACAGAAGCGTCATCAATGCAGGTGACAGGCGTGTCATCTACACCAGTGGCGTGGACATCATCCATGCCAGTGATTGGGCCACCATCTGTGACGGTACAAGGAGTGTTATCTATACCAGTGACAGGAGTGTCATATATGCCGCTAACAGAAGCGTCATCAATGCAGGTGACAGGCGTGTCATCTACACCAGTGGCGTGGACATCATCCATGCCAGTGATTGGGCCACCATCTGTGACGGTACAAGGAGTGTTATCTATACCAGTGACAGGAGTGTCATATATGCCGCTAACAGAAGCGTCATCAATGCAGGTGACAGGCGTGTCATCTACACCAGTGGCGTGGACATCATCCATGCCAGTGATTGGGCCACCATCTGTGACGGTACAAGGAGTGTTATCTATACCAGTGACAGGAGTGTCATATATGCCGCTAACAGAAGCGTCATCAATGCAGGTGACAGGCGTGTCATCTACACCAGTGGCGTGGACATCATCCATGCCAGTGATTGAGCCACCATCTGTGACGGTACAAGGAGTGTTATCTATACCAGTGACAGGAGTGTCATATATGCCGCTAACAGAAGCGTCATCAATGCAGGTGACAGGCGTGTCATCTACACCAGTGGCGTGACATCATCCATGCCAGTGATTGGGCCACCATCTGTGACGGTACAAGGAGTGTTATCTATACCAGTGACAGAAGCTACCCATGTCAGTGACAGGAGCGTCATTTATGCCAGTGACAGGAGCTATCTATGCCAGTTATAAGACCGTCATGCATGCCAGTGCCAGGAGCATCATCTATGTCAATGACAGAAGCGCCATCGATGACAGTAATTGGAGCGTCATCTACACCAGTGACGGGCGTTATCTATGGCTGTGGCGGGCGCGTAATCTACGCCAGTGACATATGTTATTTATGGCAGTGACGGAGGCGTTATTTATGGCAGTGACGGAGGCGTTATCTACACCAGTGACAGAAGTTATAGATGGCGGTGACTGGAACGTGCTCTACACCAGTCACAAGGGAGTCATCTATGAGACAGTGGCGGTTTCCAAGGCTCGGGACGGTAAACATTGCTTACTCGTGCATGAAAGCAATGTCATGTCTTGCACACATTCTTGCAGTGATAATGAGTTCATATATACCCTAAATATGTTGGAAACTCACGAAAACGTTCATTTTGTTTACCCTTACCGATCATTTTCCCATGGAAATAAATCAAAGGTGGGAAAACACGTTGTTGCAGCTTGGTTGTCTTGCTGAGTAGAAATAAAGACATCCAGGTGGACCATTTTCTTCGTTGGCACGGAGCCAACGGAAAACGTGTTTGGAATACAAATTGGTACATGCTATAATGTAAAACTAATGAAATTAAAGGAATAATAAAGAGCATACAAATATACTTACTTGTCCTTCTTATCAGCATGTTTAGGGAATACCAATACCGATACGTATGAATATTTATTAGTTGGCCAACATCATTTCTGAAATCAGATATTAGTTTAGCCCGCGCCCTCTTTCCGGTCAGATGCTCACACCCCACCCCGTCTCGGGGTGGGGGGCGGTTAGTAACCCCCCTCTAAACTTCAAACTAAGCATCGCACGAAAACGAAAGAAGTGTCATCGAATAGCGCTCGTCGAGTATGGTCCGGGCCCACCCCCAAAACATTTTCCCTCCAAAATTTGCGTCACCAGGTAGGCCAGATTTTCACAACTTTTCACAATTTTCTGATTGGATCCTCCATCGATTTGTTGTTTCATGTCTTTTCATACAGAACATCCACGAAATGTCCATATATGGACAAACATTTAGTGTACGAATCGGTTGATATCTGTTTCCATGCGACATGTGTGCATTAGTGGAACATTCATTTGTACGGTCAGTTTTTATTCATTTCAGGTAACATGGATGTGAGGAGGCTCTGTTACTTACGTGATGTATGCTCGCTCTCCTGTATTGCTTAGAGTAGATGTGTGGCGGCGGACTGCACCCGGCTCCAGATATCTGTAGATATCGGTAGGTCACAAAAGGTGGTGCACGGCATATCGTGGATGCGAAGGTGTGGATAGCCTGTCGAGAGGCAGGAGGAAGAGGCGAGGTGTCTAGCAGACTGAGAGAAACAAGCGCCATTGCATTGCCGTTTGATGGAAGTATTTGACCTTTGTGAATGGGCACCGACACCTCACGCGAGGAGCATATTGTTCTCATCAGAGCCTGGCGGAGAATACCTGACATTTCACATCGCATTCTGGCAGGTCAGTGGACGTGTAGCAACCATAGCACTCGAGTAATGAGACGATATATTAGCTCTGCGATGTGGCCGTTCAGTCGTGAACACTGGTGCAATAGAAGGGACGTGCCAACTGATGAGATTGAGGGGAAGAATGACTGACTTAGTTGCCAAATGCATCTAAATTAATTCACTCGCGGAGCGGTGTTCAGAGCATTGGACGGCGACACCGCCGGTCCCAAATCATTTGTGTAGATGGACAAGTCGTGTGTAAATGGGTGTGTCGTGTGGAGATGGGCGTGTCGTATGTAGATTGGCATATTGTGCGGCGTGGAAGTCTTATGTTGTGTAGTATGGCCGTGCTTAGTGTAGATGGGCGTGTATCGTGTAGTGTGGGCGTGTTGTGTGCACTGGGTGTGCTGTGTGTGGATGTATGTGTCGTGTGTAGATGGGCAAGTCGTGCTGTGACCGTGTCGTGCGTAGTATGGCGGTGCTGTGTGCAGACTGGCGTGGTACGTGTATGGTCGTGCCGTGTGTTGTGGTCTTGCTGTGTAATTGTGGGCATGAGGGACGCCGTGAGGACTCGTTTCCTCAAGGACTTCGTACCGCGTGTGAATTGCCGTCGGGAAATCAAAGAAGGCCGAGTGTCTGCGATAGCTGTAGCTCGGCGAGGAGGCAGAGTTGGCGGGAGCAGCAGCTCAGCGAGCAGGGAGTGTCGGCGAGACAAAGCTGCACCTCGGTGAGCAGGGCGAGTGTCGGCGAGACAAAGCCGCAGCTCAGCGAGCGGGGTGAGTGTCAGATTGCTCAGACACACAGCAAACAATGGTCCATCCCGCGTCCGGTGCCCGAAGCCAACACAAGGTCGTCCGCGAAGGTCGGAGGGTTATATGCAAGGTTCTCCCCGCCGGTCTGTTCGAGCAGATGTCGCTTCCACAAAGCTCAGATTAGTTGATCGGTGACCATGTTGAACAACATCGGAGACATGGAGCAGCCCTGATTCATTGGAATAGGCGATGTCCTGCCTTAAGCGCCACTGATGGAAGTGACCCCCGGCTATAGGTAGTGTCCGATATCATTGAACCTTTGCCCGACACCAAACCGTCTCAACGCTCTGAATATAGGACTATTAGACACCTCGCGGAACGCCTTGGCGACCTGACCGTTCATCGCGGTTCGACGGGCCGTCAAAGCCCCAGGGCGAAGACTGGATAGTGCTGGCATGTTCCACGTATGTCTCCACCAACGATCGGCAAATTGTGCTGTAACTGTGCCGCCGCGGCTATCCTCCTCCCGTCCGGCCCCATGCGGACACTCCCCTTCGGTTAACCCTGTGGTCGGCTCCTGTCATAAAGACATAAATAAAAGACATAAAAGATTAGTGCAACTATGAGCCACAAGGGCCCTTCTTGGTTGCACTCTGTACACTGAACTAGTTCCCCACCAAATCTGTCAATCAGCCCTCCCTGTAATACTGAAAAGCAAGCCCTCTATTCTTATAATGATTGTCTATGCTGTTTTTAAAGATGATCAATGTGCTGCTACTGACGATGTTTTCTGGCAGCTGGTTCCAGTGTTCCACTACCCTGTTTGTGAAGAAAGTTTGCCTTAACCTTGTTCTGCTGTGGTGAACTTTAATTTTGAATGTATGACCTCTAATTGCATCATTTCTGTTAAATTCAAACATTTCCCCAAGTTATCCCCTCTCCAGACCATTGACAAATTTAAAGACCTCGATGAGATCTCCTCTCAGCCTTCTATATCTAAGTGAAAACATATTCAATTTCTTCAATCTTTCCTCATATGCCAGGTTGCTTATGCCATTAACCATTTTTGTATCCCTCTTTTGTACTCTCTCCAAAAGCCAACAATCTTTTTCATAGCTAGGAGACCAAGCTTGGATGCAGTATTCCAAATGTGGCCTGACGTATGCACAGTAAAGCTTCTTGATCACTTCCTCACTTCTGTATGATACATTCCTATTTATTGCCCCGAGCATTCTCAGTGCCTTCTTCCTGGATTCCTTGGTCTGTTCTGATGCCCCCAGTTTTGTGTTTAGAATAACACCTAAATCCTTCTCCTGTTGAGTCACTGATAGCACTTGGCCACCCATCAAGTATGGAGCCTTATGCTGCTTACCTACATGCATGATTTTGCACTTATGAAAGTTAAATTTCATTTGCCATTCTTCGGACCACTTCACAAGTTCGTCTAAGTCTTTTTGCAGCGAGATATGCTCATCTTGACCTGTTATTGCCCTAAAGACCTTCAAATCATCCGCAGATTTAAAAACTTTACTGCTTAGGTCACTTTCAATGTTATTTACAAATATAATGAACAGTAATGGCCCTAGTACTGACCCCTGGGGGACTCCACTAAGAACATTTTGCCATGATGACTTTGTACCATTTAGCATCACTGTCGTGGCCGTCCCCAGTGACCTGAGCTGCGATGTGCGTTGAATGAGCTGCGGCTTTGTCTCCCCGACTAGAAAGTAATGTAAATAATTTGAGCATCCTGAGTGTAATGTAAAGTGAATGTCGCTCATTAAAAGTTGAAGTTGATTAGCATTGTACACACGTTATCCCCATTGCCAATGGGTATAACGTGTAATGTGAGCTGGTGAATGGAAAATTTAAGTGGTGCATAAGATATTGAAATGACTACCATGAATTTGTGTCGGGACAAAGTTTTCCTGATGTGTTCACCTCGCTGGCGCGTTGTGGAGTTACTCAAAACCTATTGGAGATCTAAAATATGCAGGTGCAGCTATGAACAATCGATTATCCATGGATGTATGTTGACAGGATCGATTGTCCATAGGTGTACATTTTTCGAAGACCTTTCTGTTATGCATTGCTGCCTCTCTCAAATTTGATGTATCAAATGTAGCAGAATTCATAGCAAAACTAGGCAGTGGCTAACATTTCTTTTAACACGCGCCCTAGAGGGGGTGAAATCCGCCCACCCCTCTGATTATTACACAACTTCATATTGTAACGGCCGATTTACGCCACTTTTTGCGTACTTGCTTCGA
Organism: Imbricaverruca yamaguchii; assembly: GCA_034440575.1. Taxonomy (NCBI): domain Eukaryota; kingdom Metazoa; phylum Arthropoda; class Thecostraca; family Neoverrucidae; genus Imbricaverruca; species Imbricaverruca yamaguchii. Next base: position 286,251 of record JAOTOL010001145.1, on the reverse strand, counting down.
AATGACCGGCGCATTGCATCAAACAAGAAAAATGAATCTGCCGAAAACTTTTCCAGTTGGGGGCCGTTGAAGTGAAAAATTCGCAGCGCCAGACCACAAATTGGAGCTGATGCGCTTCCCATATATTGACAAAAGGGAAGTGTTCTTGGACACGCTAGCGACTTGTTTGATGTATATTGGTATGCTATATAGATTCAAAGTCACGTTACGTCGCCGAGGTCAAGTCAGAATGTTCATGACAGACTAATGGAGCCAAACTTGGTTAACTGGAATGTCGTCATAAATGTAAATTACTGCCACGAGATTGATGTCGCTTTGCATGTTACTCCCTACACATCCCGAAATCTACAGTTTGTAATTCTGTGCCTAAGCGTTTCCATACTTCATGTATTTCACTCCTTTCTCTGCGAAACTGATGGTGCCTTTGCGATGCGAAACTGATGGTGCCTTTCACTCCTTTCTTTGCGAAACTTTGATGGTGCCGAGCCGCTCAGTGGAGCAATCGTGTTGGCAGCCCGGTTGCGGTAACTGGAGCAGGTAATGACCTGATAAAATGCTCCTATATAGGTGACCTGAGGTCAAATGGCGGATCTGACATGTGTATTGCATTAGTAGTCCAAAACATCATTAATGCCAATTTTTGAACATTTGAACCATCGCAGCGATCCATAACAGACAAGCCAAGCCACGCAAGACCAGAATTTCGCTATTTTGACCTCATTTGACCTTCATGATATTGACCTAAGGTCATTAAATTTGAACACAATAGAGTTCACCGTCTTGCCCATCCACTCTCTGAATTTCGTTGCTCTAGTCTTAATAGGAGCCGAGATCTTGGGGGGAGCGAAATCCACTCCCTCCCCCTCCAGTGCGCGTAACTTTTAGACGCCCTCCAGGGTGCGTGTTAATAATGCAGCTTAGTGCCTTGCGCGTGAAGCTTTATAAACCTAAATCATTGTACATAGAAGCAGGGAGGAAAGGTGAAGCTTTCAGAGACTATAGCAGAAGTTAGCTATGAACGAGTAGACGTTTCAACAGCAAACCTGTTCGAGGATGTCGCTGAGGGCGAACAAGAAACACCAGAACCTTTCAGACCAAATCGGCCAGCGCCGGGACCCACCGCTGCTGCAGGATCGAACCAGTCGGCATCTGGACTAACCACCGCTGCAGGGCCGAGACGGCCAGTGCCTGGCACCATCACCGCTGCAGGGCACGATGGTTAACTCTATTGTGTGCAAACTTCGTGACCTTAGATCAATATTTTCAAGGTCAAATGAGGTCAAAATAGCCAATTTTTTCTGGTTTTGCCTGGCTTGGCTTGTTATTGCTATGGATCGCTGTGCTTGTGTTTAAATGCTCCAAAATTGTGATTAATGATGTTTTGGACATTACTGATGATGCAATACATATGCCAGATCCGCCATTTGAGCTCAGGTCACCGATATGGGAGCACTTTATCAGGCCATTACCTGCTCCAGTTACCGGAACCGGGCTGCCCACCTGACTGCTCCGTTGGGCGGCTCGGCACAATCGGATTCGCAAAGAAAGGAGTGAAATACATGAATAAGTATAGAAACGCTTAGGCACACAATGACAAACGTAGATTCACGGATGTGTAAGGAGCAAGATGCAAAGTGACATCAATCGCATGACAGTCATTTCCAGTTACGATAACATTCCAGTCGACCAAGTTGGTTCCATTAGCCTGTCATGACCTCGGCGACCTAACATGACTTTGAAACAATGTAGCATAACAATGTACATCAAGCAGGTCGCTAGTGTTGCGAAGAACACTTCCTTTTTGCCAATATACGGGAAACGCATCAGCGGCGATATTTGTGGTCTGTCGCTGAGAAACTTTTTTGAATTTATCGACCCTTAACTCGAAAAAAAAATTCGTCCATTTTCGTTTTTCTTGCTTTAAACAACGTGCAGTTAATTTTTAAGCAGATACACAAACAATGGCGTATATCGGCCGATAAAATCGTGAGTTATCTACGAAAAACCGGAAGGGTGGGCGGATTTCGCTCCACCTATTCCAGGGCGCGTGTTAAGATAGCTGAATTTTGTTTTCTACGAGGATGAATTTAATGTAATTTTGAGCATCAACTTCACCTTATTTTTTATTAATGCGCAAATGCTGTAACATAAATATATTTAGGGACAAAGTTGGGCACCAGAGGTGCTGTTCGCAGTGATGTCTGCAATGGTCGCCTATCGTGACGTCATTAGCAGGCACTTGCGCGACTGACTGTTCTTTTTTTAAGCCGCACTTCGAATCTTATGCGGCTGTTTACGCTCGCATTGATATGAACAGGAACAGTTCTGAATTCATGCCAGTCATTGTCAACCAATAATAGGCGGTCCACCATGTCATTGGAACATATAAAGTCGCATTGTCCTTATGCAACGCGGACCTCATCTGTTCGTATCTGGTTGCTTACACGTTGCAAGCGGTTCAGGGTAAAATAGATGGAATAACTTTCTGATTAGACTATTTTAATTTTATCTGAAAGGACCTTTTTGCGGAAAATCGATGGATAAATTCAACTTTGTGAATATCGCCCATCATAAATAATTAGGTTTTTGCGCCAACGCCGAATGTTTTTTTTTTTCGCAGGTTCACGTGACACAATTGTGTGCGATGCAATTGGCGGCGCACCTGAGCGTGCCATTGCTATGGAAGGTCCTTTGCGCACTGCCAAGGACTTGCATAATCCGCGCAAAAGATGTGCATGCATTTTATGTGGCCAATTATGCAATTCATTCCGACATCTAAACCTGAGATCACACCAACGGCTGTATCACTTAGTGGCATATTCTCATCAGCACAGACCATTCACACAAACATCGCAGGTGTGTGGCCGCGAACACAGGCCAACTGGTGTGGCATACCTGGTATGGTATGCCATAGCCTGGTATGGCCTCTGGGCGCCTGGTGCTTGTGCTGAAATAATGGATGTTTCATTGACTGTAACCATGTACGCCTTGACGTGATTGGCACAGAAGACAGACGATAAGAGCGCCACCTATATCAGACACGTGGTGCCACCTGTACCTGCGACGGGAAGGCTGTTCGCGTAAACGACGGCAGCACAATCTGTCATCGGGCTTGTCGGAAAGTCTAGTCCTGAATTTGGAGGCAGCTGCGGGTCAATCCGCCGGATTCTCACTGAAGACATGTGACTAACATTCTGTAGGGCGACCATCCTCTCCCAGGTTACTGCGGCTGGAAGGAAGCAGCGGATCAAGTGTGTCATGTGGTTTCCAAGACCTGCTCAGCTGAGCCCAGGCTTCTCGGGAGTATTTGGTTCAGCGACGAGGCACATCTCCACTTCAACGGAGACGTGAACGCACAAATACGCTGAATTTGAGCCGATGAGTGACCACACATTGTTCAAAGAACTGTTCTACACCCTATAAAATATATCCGCCTGGTGTCGAGGGCTTCCTTGGGCCACTTTCGTTTGAACATTTTGACTGTTCGGCGGCGACCATGACCAGGAACTTGCAAACCAGACGCGATATCGCTAGATCGCTTCTAGGGCGCCTGGCAACCGAACATCAAGGAGATCCATGCCGCTTGGTTCCACTAGGATAATGCAACTTCACACACTTCCGACATCGCACTGGAGTAGGTGAAGCAACACCTCCATAGCAGTCATCAGCCCAAATATGGTGAACTCTTTGTCGGCCCGCTCCCCGAACATGACATCTCTTGATCCTTTGGATATTCCTCGACTTGACGTCTTTGGATATCTCAGGAGCCGGGCACATAAGCACGGCCCAAAGACCCCCACACCCACCACCTAACATGGATCTGAAGATAACCAGTATACGCGAGATTCAACTAATTCCCCGGGAGGAATGTGCCAGCGTGTTCGTAGAAGAGACCGGAGCTGATATATGCCTCCAGCAAAACGAAGACCATTTCTGGTGCGTGATCTAAGCTTTAACCATGTGACTCAATGCAGCTATTCAGTCTCCAATGCATCTCCACATGTACCGTTTTGAATTATAGAATAAACACCTTTCCGTGTTTTCGAACTACGACTAGAAGAAATGGACGTTTTTCTGGCTCACCCTGTATATATGGATATGTTGTCGATTCTTAATATCCAGTGGAGGCAGTGCGTGTCTACAATAATACACTAGCAGCATTGCGGGAGGCATGGACTTTCACTGCATTCCATTGCGTTGACAATAGTGTGTACACCCACCATTTCAAATGGGATATTATCGCCCCGATTCGGACTGAGTAGATGCGAATTTGTCACAGAAATCCGATGCACACATATCCACACCGCACTCGGTGGTGTACCGTCTCATGTGTTTGGAGTAGTCGCCGAGCGACTGAAGTATCTGTGAGGCACGTGTCACTGACATATGCAGGTAGGCGACTGTACAAGTCTGGTGCCGGTGATAGAAATGCCGATGTTCCGCCTCTGTCCCGGACGGCGGAATCCCGAGTAGCCGGCCCCATCGGACACGTCGCTCTCTGGTGTGGTTCGCGTGGCAGGCAACGGCTGTCTACCCTGGTAGGCAATGTTGCAGAACCTTTAGTCAGTGCCAGTGAACAGACTTCTTCCAGCCTTTTTGGTGGCAACCACCGCAGCACACCACGTAGTTCCGAGACGAGGGGACACCCGGACACATTTTCATCGGCACAAAGCAACCTAGCTCCAACGCCCACGATTGTTCTCCATTTTACCAAAGTTCTTTTTATATCCCTTCCCACATAGCGAGAAGCAACATTCGATTTGCGAGAGCACAAGGGTGGTGTGCCGAAAACTGCCGGTGGCACTGGTGGCAACTGGTACCGCATGTGCGACAATTCGGTAAGAATACCCATGCACCTGCGACTAAGCTGAATGACAAGGGAATTCCATGAAAACGTGCTATCGAAAACGACGCAAATTGTTCATTCTCATAAATGAGTCTGTAACCGTATATGTAGCAATATGTGGCCCTGTAACACAAATATGGTAGTTGTAATAACTTTTCGTCGTCCTGTCGTGTTGACTTGTCCTGTCAAGATGCTAAAGCATGCTAATATTTGCACGTTTAGCTAATGCGTCACCAAAGGCATGCCGGTGGTCCTAAAATCGCACTGTTGAGGCGGAGGAAGAAAAACCATGCATTTTGTTGTTTGGTTCTCCCAAGCACCATCTGGATGGCTGTGGTAACCCGAGGGAGCGCCTCTTCCCTAGCCAGCCGAGTAACGAGGCTGACCCCACTGTGGAGGAGCAGTTGAATCAGGTGAAAATGGAATCAGCCAGCTACATTTTGCTCGATGATTTATAGTGGCTAATGTCGGGGGTAGGTGAGATCCGGTCTCCATGTCCTCCCCTCATATTACTGCGTCTACGTAACGCTTATATAACATTGTCATAACATTAGGTCGATGGCCGATAGTTGAAGTTGGTTTCATTTAAATGGTATGGTATCCACCCACCTCCATTTTCCACTGTTAATACATTATGCAGACAAAGTGCGACACATGTTGATGTACATATAGCCATTGCCTTTTTGTCTTCCGCGGCATGATGTGCTATTTGACTCATGCTTACGTATGCAGATACAAAAATTTTAACCGGTCGCCCCTTGCGTTTGTACAAACTTATATATTGCATATTGGTAGTTTCCAAATTTCGTAATGTCCATCAATTGTGAGAGCAGATTCTGTTATCCTTTTATCCATGATTTCGCATTTATCTTCGAAACCACGAGAAAAACACTGTAGACAGATCAAGATTATCAACAGCTAAGTTACCAGCAATTTGGGAGAAGACAAGTCCCGCTTTTCCTATCTACGAGACAAAGCCTCGTGATAGCACACTGGTAGTTTGCAACGCTTGCAGACATGTAGAAGGCTGCATAATAGCAGGCTCAGTAACTATGTTGAATCAGCCGTGTAACCATGGATAAAGAGCATCTATGGGTTCCATTTACGCCAAATATAGCTTTTGCCATTTTAATTGTGGCTCTTTCCCATGCGATATTCTCGTGACATTTGGAAAATTGAAAGTCAATCACCGTTTGGCAGGGGCATTCATGGATTCCTTGCGGATCTATTTGCAAAATAAATCATCTGGTTATAGCAAGTCACCGAGCCTGAACGTCATTTATAGAGGCATACAGGGTATGTCTGGGTGAAATTATAGTCTTTGCCTGTCTCACTGCAGCTAATATACTCAGTTGATTAACGTTATGTCTTCACTGTTCTCAAACGAAGCCATGTCGCCCATGGCCTTCCGTATGTTAATGGGTGTCTTCACTTTGCTTGACTTCGCATGCCTGTTCGATAAAGCATGCATTATTAGAAGTTGCGACGACTTGATTAGTTAAATGCATGCACCGTTTCCCTGTCACTAGTATAGTCGGTAGACGGTCCCGTTTGCCTTTCTGATTCCGAATACCGCAGAATATTTTGTATTTCAACTGCCTTGCAGGCACACTAGTTAATGATGGAACAAAGATTATGTAATTTGATTATATGTATCGTTTAGACATCTAATCCATTAATTCTGCCCCTGGTTCTTTCACTTAGGGGAGGATGGGGAGAATGGCGACACTGGTGGTCACCCCATCAGGTGGAAAGGCTGCCGAAATATGCTCGGTGGACGAGGACCTAACCACTGGGACAGTGATCACGTGACTTGCGCCGCCAGCCATCACGGTGCCCACAAAAAAATGATTCCGGACAAATTCTCCCGTGCATCGCCCGCATGAAAATACTGAATCGCAGAACTGAACGAAAGTTTACAGCCAGAAAACTTTCATCCGACGTGGCCGGCACCTTCCTATCAAGATGCCAGGTTACGACTAACTCGAGTTTCGCGTAGAATATGCACGTGAGAAATGGTAGCCTGGCGTCGCACTGTCGCTATGTAAGTCCTACGCGTACGTCTTCTGCTCACTCCCATATACCAACTGGGAGTACCAACTGGAAGTCCAGAGACATGAAGCACATGGGTCGTGTACTCGGGATGGTTGGTGGAAGACCAGCTGACACTACATCTCCGAGAGGACCAAAGACGTTTACTCTGGATGACTGGTGGCAGATCAGCTGGCACAAGGACTTCGAGGGGGTTGAGCAAGGATATATTTAGTCTCTCCGGTCTGTGAAGTTCCGGCAGCACGGCGTGCTCCAGCGCACTTCAGTCCCACGGTCCACCCGGCGCACCGAACTCTGCACCCCCGATAGTGCCTGTCCACCAGAGGTTCAGCGGGTGGTCGGATGACGCCGCGCGCCAAAGGTTAGTGAGGGATGAGTAGCCTAGGGGTATGTTGCTCGTCTCACAATCGAGATGATGTGGGTTCGAGTCTCACCTGTCGCTACTCTTCGCATGCGACCAATCGGCGTGAGAGATTGGCGACGCTACATGACTCAACGATCGATGTGTCGTGAAACCAATAACCAACCAAAGGTGATCGTGTAGTGTCAAAGGTTGGTGATTGTGTGGTGTCGAAGGTTAGTGATTGTGTGGTGTCAAAGGTTAGTGATCGTGTAGCGTCAAAGGTTAGTGATAGTGTAGTATCAAAGGTTAGTGATCGTGTAGTATCAAAGGTTAGTGATTGTGTGTTGTCGAAGTGGTGGTCCTGGGCTTGCCATACCTCTCTGAAATTCTGCTGTTTTTCCATACATTGATCATAAGCAAGTCGAAGAGAACCTTCGGTTCGTTCGTTTACGACGTTTTCTACTGCTGGGTCACATAGCCTCGGCAGCCTCTCACGCCGGTCGGTGGCGGGTGGACTCGATAGGCGCTGGGCCGCCAGTGGCCCGACTGCTGGGTCACGGTGTCGGGTCGGCTGTGGGATTCGAACCTACGACCTTGCGAACAGGCAAACGGCCTACCAACTGGGGTACCGCGAACCTCTCGGTATGCACGAAAAAAGCAGCTGATGGCTACGTAACGAAATATTTTTTCCTGACATGATAATCATCTCAAGCGCCCAGTTTGTCGACAAATAATGTCACTTGCACCCATACGTACAATCATCATTAGCATCATTCATTTTTGTCACTATCCATGTATGAAAAACACCGCGACTTTGAATACAGAAGTATATGGTACTGGTGTCAATATAAATTGCAGCGGCACACACCGCACTAATGAACTACTGAGCACAATACTGCCGCGCTGCGAACAATACGAATCGAATGTCGCTCGTGTGACGCACTTGAGGCCGTTTATCATGGACTGAAATGAGCCGAGCATTAGCCACTATCCCCAGGAAGGAACGCCAGACCATCATTGTCTCTTTACACCACCGTATCTTGGGGGACGAGTAGCCTAGGGATAAGTTGCTTGTCTCACAATCGAAGTGTTGCGAGTTCGAGTCTCACCTGTGGCTACTCTTCGCCCGCGACCAATCGGCGTGAGAGATTGGCGACGCTACATGACTCAATGGTCGATGTGTGGTAAAACAAATAACTAACACCACCATATCTTGAATGTGCTCTCATTTCCCATCATCCACTAACGCTTCTGGGAAATAGTAAACCCACAGCCAGGCTGTCAGCTGGCCAACACTAGAAATGCTGAACAGAGTCCCGGCCCGACCGGTCTGTCGACATGGGCCCCTCTTGGAGCTGGCTAGATGTCGGGCAAACTTGGCAGCGGGCCGCATTTTCTGACCCAGTACCGTCCACTGCCCCGTCCATCAGGCCCGGGCACGTCAAGTTCGCTGGGAATGTAGCCCGCAGTCAGCTCGACCCAGATGCAAACTATTTATAGGATTAAAAGTATTGCGGTGAATTGTATCATGTCTTGATAAATAATTCATTCCGGCATGAAATTTTTTTTTTCAGTTATTTTTGAAAGTAATACATCCAGGTTTGGGCGGTCCTTCCTCCCTTCATTTGCAGAACATAAATTGTAATTTGTTCTCACAAAATGGGTTTGTATACATTCCAGAAGGTAGATTAGGTAGATTGTACCTAACCCACATATGTCTGGTAATATCTACCCGGTAGATCCTGACTGATACCTACCCTTTCCAAATGATATGAGCAAATATCCGAAAATGTATAACTATTGCAAACATCTCCGGCAATATAATGGCATCCAAGTGAGCCGTACCGAAGCAAACCTTGATATTTATACAATTTTGTGAGCACTGTTTACATAATCATGCGATCTTTGCCAACAAAGTAGGTAGGCCTCAAGTATCGTCCCGGTGGATATCACTACCTGGCTAGGTGCGCATACATTTGACAAACATTTTGAAAGAAATTACAACCTAAGCTACCTACTCTACTAGTTGGTTATTTGTCCTAATGCGTGCATCGTCTTTGTTGGTCATGTAAGTCGCCCTTCTCAGTACTTCTCAGTACAATCGCAGCAAAATGCTAAGGGTGAGGTTATGTTCACCTGCATGTTCGCACAGCCCCCACCTGAACAGTCATGCGAACCGATCTACAAACTCACCATTGTTTTCCAGAGAATGAGTTTAGTAAAGCAACTAGCGTTTGTAAAGTAGGCTGTGTCAATTTCTAGAGTGGAGAAACGTTTCATAGATGTTGTTATGGCAACCACGTAACCTCAAACCTACAGATAATGATATTGAAATTGGAAGTGAGACATTATTCTGAACGTCAGTAGCAATGGTGATATTCGGGTGGTACTCACTCCAATTAACTACCAATCAAGACCACCCATGAAAGCAATCAGATGTGAGGAGTTGAATTTCTGTCTGGAATTTAATTTCCATTTTGTCTGTTGGGAAGACCTGACCACTGACAACTATTGCATGCTGCACTGAGCGCTGTGTTTCCGACAGGGAGACCGAGTTCAGGAATAGCAGTCTGTATCTCCTGCAGAATGGCATATAGTATATACCGATGGCGTGGAATTGCCATCAACTTCTCAATTGCAGCGTGGCAGTGGTGGTTAGCCAAGTCAGCGAAGCTCCCCCCCCCCATAGTTGAAATTCATGTAGTTTACATCCCACGCTTCCTGGCTCTCGGTAGTAGTTCAGAGCCGCTGCCTTTTCCTCTGAAAATACACTATTGAAGTTACTGAGCCTGTGGCTAAAGTAGTTGCTTCTCTTCCATTCAATTATTACACCAATAGCGCAGCACTACAAATCACGGCGTTATGTTGCATTCTCACCGGTTCCCGTTGTCTGGAACGGCTTCCTCACAAGTGCCCGGGGACTGGTATGGCCTCCTCACAAATGTCCGGGGACTAGAATGCTCTGCTGGGTCTATTGATTGGACAGGGAAGACTGCTCACACGTCTCGCGTTCGGTTTTTCTCTTGGTTTTCGGTTAAGGGCAGATGTGCGGCGGCAGGAAGTTTCCCCCTCGTTCAGCGTTGTGGCAAGGAAAACTGTGTGGTGAGCACAATTTCCTCATGGACCTCTGGCAAAGAGTTTAAAAATTGGTGTCTTCACAAGCTCTGCCTGGTTGTTTGACTGTGAGGTATTGTGCGTAGATAATAAAATATCGCTAGGCGGGGGCGAACAATTAATGTTCGAGAATAGTTGATCTTCAGTATATTCACAGCTGCTCCAGATGCCGGATCCGTCATTGTAACAGCCAGACATACAACAAACGTTCGAGCACAAGCCGGGTCACACGATCACCTTGCCACGCTTCAGTCGGGTCACACGATCACCTGGCTACGCAGCAGACGGGTCACACGATCACCTGGCTGCGCAGCAGACGGGTCACACCATCACCTGGCTACGCAGCAGACGGGTCACACGATCACCTTGCCACGCAGCAAACGGGTCACACGATCACCTGGCCACGCTTCAGACGGGTCACACGATCACCTGGCCACGCAGCAGACGGGTCACACGATCACCTGGCTACGGAGCAGACGGGTCACACGATCACCTGGCTACGCTTCAGACGGGTCACACGATCACCTGGCTACGCTTCAGACGGGTCACACGATCATCTGGCCACGCTTCAGTCGGGTCACACGATCACCCGGCTACGCAGCAGACGGGTCACACGATCACCTGGATACGCAGCAGACGGGTCACACGATCATCTGGCCACGCAGCAGACGGGTCACACGATCACCTGGCTACGCAGCAGACGGGTCACAAGATCACCTGGCTACGGAGCAGACGGGTCACACGATCATCTGGCCACGCAGCAGACGGGTCACACGATCACTTGGCCACGCAACAGACGAGTCGCACAATTGCATGGCTAGACGGCAGATTGCAAATTCCGCCTGACACGAATGATAACACAGCCAGGTACATAATCTGAAGCCTAACGACTTCCTTCATGAGGTAATCGCACGTCAGCATCTCTCCGCCGATCGGTGTTGCTTAGAAAGCCGACCTTGTGATGACAGGCCCTGTCGCGTCAGTCCCATCGGTCCTCTCGGCTCAGGCCGGCGCACGACTCAGATATTTATCGTACTTTGTTTGAACTCGTGCAGGAGTATGTGTCAGAAGGCAGACTTGTCGGCTGTGATCGAGCTCACGCGTTGTTTGGCGCTGGCGCCAGTCTTGATCAGCAGCGCGGGGTGGCACGCGCACAGCTCCCACAGCTGCAGCTGCCGCTGTGCTTGTCGCACAGCAGCTGCGTTCTGGCGACGACACATCTGCGAATGAGGGGAGGGAAGGAAGGCTTGGTAGTGAGCTGACGCTTCACAGCAACAGTATATTTTACTGTACCTAAGAATGTTTCGGATGCATGTCCAATTTCCAGAAAATTGAGCCGGCATTACGCTATAGACATGTCATTCATCAGTATAATCCGTCGTCTCATGAGTGGTGACAGCAACAATTATCAGTATTAGATTTAGGCACACCCATCAAGTCCCAAATTTGCCGACAACACAGCCAAGTGGAGCCGATAGGGTTGGTTAGATTTGATCGAGTCCTTCGCGTCTATTCGGCCAGCTCTTGCCTTTGCAAGCGTTTCGATGTGAGATATGTGAGAGGAAGCCTAGCCTCATTATATACAAAAATCGCAAGTAACAGAAGACGGGATTGTTGCCTAATTCTACAGATGCCTGCTCAGTACGTATATGATATTGGCATGCGGTCTGAAACGTTGTGCAATATATGCTAGACTAAATGCAATGCGCGCAATACAGCGTTCGCATCACATCACAACACTACCGGGATTGCTCAGCGGGTACAGCGCATAGGCACGTGCATTTCACATCGGCTATACTTCTTTAAACAAATGATGAAGTGATGTGATGATTCCAAGTGATGAAAACTTCTTAACTGCTATCTGCCACCTTTATGAGAGGGAGCTGGCCTAGAATGCATACAAGGGCTGACTCCGAAGCGACGCGTTGCCGGCCAATAATGGACGTGGGAAAAAGTGGTGGCAAGGCAGCCCGAGTTCAAGGCACTCCATTTCTGTACACTTTGAACATTGATTGAACTGTAAAGATCGAAACCCAACTTCCTTTCCATGTTCGTGGTGCTTTCCGACAAAAAAAAAGTTCGATCTGAGCGGCAGAGGTATACATACCTAAGGGTGTGACCAGGGATACGTTCTCAAAAACCCGAGCAGCATTGGTGTGCCAACGTGTGTGGTAAGGGGACATGCTCCAAGCCCGAGCAACCGGGGTGTACAACGGGTGTGGTCAGAAAGATATGCCCGAAAATGATTTGGCGTTCAGTATGTGTCGAAGCTTTTCAATCTGTTTCGAAACGAAGATATTACCATAGGTCCTTTTCGGAGGCCGAAGCTTACTTTTGTGCATTAAAATGCAAACGAATTTCCTCTTGATGCTTTTCCCTTCTCATATTGCTGCCAAGCAACTCTGAAACTCCTGTTTGCCTAGTCAGCATTTGTACAGCAGTTGCGTTCACGCGCAGATTGCGAGTTCATGCTCCGAGGCGCACCGTTAAAAATAGAACCCAAAAGTAACCGTGAACTGACGTAAATTAATGCGAATATTTGCTTTGAACATGCTAATGTTCGCGATTATGATGCAGTGGTAAAACCTTATTTTCTGTGGTAATAGGCAAGTCAACACTCCCTCTCCCCAAGTGCAGTTTCCAAGATGCACATGCAGTGCCTGAACAATTAAAGTGTTCTCCCTCATCGTTCACAAGGCAAATACAGACCGTTAGCAAAATAAAGGGATTTTGCCTGCCATGCACCTCATACTTTCTGCATTTCTGGCAAACTGAGCAAAACGACTGGATTGATTTCGCCAGCGCCGGCTATGCGTGGGGGACCGAAGACATCTGTTGCCAGTGTCTGGCCGGCACCTGTGCCGCAGCAGCGCGTGACGTAACCCGGCCGCCGTCGCCCTGAATAGCCCGGGGCGGGGGCTTTCGGCTCCACCAGCCAACCGCGTCGCCGCGGGCGCCGGCGGCCGGCCGCCGCGCCGCCGCCTCGCCGTCAGACTGTCAGAGGTGGTGCGTGGCTCGAGCTGCTCGGAGACGACCCGCACCCCAGTGCCGATCCCAGCCGACCTGACCTCGGCCAGCCGAGCTGCCCGGGTGGGGCTGCAGCTGGTCGTGTCGACAGTTCGGGCCGACTGCGCGCGTGGTGGAGGCGGCGCGAGCAGAGCTGGCGAGGCCTGCCGCCGGCTGCGATCTCTGCCCGCGTGCGGCATCTGTGCTCGCTGGAGATCAGCCGTGTTGTGATTCAGACGTGTCCAGAACAGGAGCGGATTCAGGGGTGGTGTCGCACGCGAGACGCCCCTCCGCACTTCTCCTGGAGAGTCCGCCTACATGGGCTGGCAGCGATGGAAATGAAGAAGTGATCCACGCTGGAGGCTTCCTGTGGCCCACCAGAGGTATGTCAGACACCAGAAACTTGTATGTAATACTTATGGATCATGTTCTACACCTCTATAGAGGTCCCGGATGTTGGTGTGACGTTGGCCTGTGCGCAGTCGTGTGTGTTCCGCTCCACGAGAGGTTCGGCGCAAACTCCCGTCTAAAAGGACAGAAACTGGTAAGTTAATTGGCAGAGATGCAACAATCTCTCGGGCTTTCAGGTGACCAAGGTTTGCTATGCTTTTAACCTCTGTCTTCTCCTTGGTGGGATTAAGTGTAAGCCGACCTTGACGCGTCCAGAAGGCAAGGCCCAGAAACAAAATGGTGGATGAGTAGGTCAGTCAGCTGACAGGAGAGCCCCACGCATAGGTCGGTGACGTTAATACAAGGTAGGATTTTCATTGACAGCGTCATTTTGGCGTTTTTCCAGTTTTATAGTTGTCTGGAATCGTGTTGAGGGGCGATTTGCATGCACAGTTCAGGAAGCGCCACGGATTTCGACTTCTGCACCACAGGTCAGCTGTTGGCATGTAGCCCGTTCCTGTCGCCCCACTACTGAGAACGTGCAACGTGCAACGGGCCTGGGAGCTGATGCGCTGATGCCCCGGTGTAACTCTGGAGATGGTAGACGGAGCTTCTGCTGGGAGCTGATGCGCTGATGCCCCGGTGTAATTCTGGAGATGGTAGACGGAGCTTCTGCTGGGAGCTGATGTGCTGATGCCCCGGTGTAATTCTGGAGATGGCAGATGGCCAGGGACTAATGGGAGTCATGGGAATTGTTCCACTATCCTCTCGTTGGATAATTTCTAAGCACCAGAGGAGCGAAAATGGTGGTATGAATGAATGGTATGAAGAATTCATCTTCTAGCTTGAAAGGAAATAAGATATAAGAAAAGGGCGGTGGTATTTTAATCGGCTTGAAACATTCAGAAGCGCGTATTTCCGGACTGTTATCGATTATGGGATGTCGCGTGCACAATTTTGCCCGCATGAGACTGCAGGAGCGCAAACTTCATCGGATTCGATTTAAATGCCGTATTTCCACTGTGCATCAAAACAATATTGCAAAAGCGATGGGACAGTTAAGCAAAGTAAAGTACTGAACTGAAGTAACGACGATGAATTATTCGTGTTGGCCTGCCTTATTTTGACGTTTTAGTTCGATTTCCCATTTAAAAAAATGTTGTTTTGTTGGTACTAGCAAATATGGTAATTTAGAAATCAGACAAGACCTTCACCCACCGGATCGATATCCGTTAAGTCGATTGCGATATTTGCATTGTATAAGTTGTGGAAATGTGCGGTTTTTGTGTCCTAAATTATGCACCTGTTCAGAAAAAAAATTATAAGGATAAGCATTTGTTTGATTGGGGCGTCATATCACGTTTCTCCTTATCTCGCGCTGTGTGAATTTTTTTTTGTAACCACCAGCAGTGTATTTATCGTCATGGAAACATCTGTGACAGGGTCGTATTTGATCACATTGGTGCTTTTCACGATCTATTTATGGCACTTTTGGTACTCAGTATATAAAGGTAAGATGTCAGACGAGAGGAAAGCAATACTGAAACACCCTAATAAATGCTTTACCCTGAGTTCTAAGGAGACCATTCACCCCCGTGAGGCCCATGCACTCGATCACGCATAACACGAGCGGTACTCGCCTGCCCAGCACAGACAATATCTGAACGCCATACAGTCATACGTCGTGGAGTGTTGGGACCAACACGAGACATCTTACTGAGATTATGTTTAGCGAAGCTTTTGGCCGTATTCGACCGTGGTGTGGATTCCTGAAGCCTAAGGTGAAGGAAGACAAGTATCTTTCATTCGCTAAGGTGTGTTTTTTCGTAGTTTAATTTCTCCGATAATTTATCCGGTCCTCTCCGATAACATCTACGCAAAGAAATTGTCACTGTTTGGCTCTAAATGTTGAGCAGAACTTTCACGCATATGCTTGAGAATTAATGTGTCTAAAGGAGGCTCTGAGTCGATGACGGTGTGCACAAACCGCTCAGCGTCGGGCCAGCTCATCATTCACCGCACCGCGTGCATGTATCGGCCATTCGGAACACCTCCAGACACTCTGCTTCGCTGACTCAACGTTCACGCTCCGACGTGAACCGGCCGTCTCCGACGGACTGCGGAGCTGACCTCTCGCGGCGCCGCGCCATGGCCGGGCGTTCTCGGCCCGTCTCTGGCCGGCCGGCACGGCACGGCACGGCACGGCACGGCCGCGGCTCGGCACGGCTACGGCACGGCACGGCACGGCCGCGGCACGGCACGGCCGCGGCTACGGCACGGCACGGCACGGCACGGCACGGCACGGCACGGCACGGCACGGCACGGCACGGCACGGCACGGCACGGCACGGCACGGCACGGCACGGCACGGCACGGCACGGCACGGCACGGCACGGCACGGCACGGCACGGCACGGCACGGCACGGCACGGCACGGCACGGCACGGCCGTGGCTATGGCACGGCACGGCACGGCTACGGCGCGGCTACGGCACGGCACGGCCGCGGCTACGGCACGGCACGGCACGGCACGGCACGGCACGGCACGGCACGGCACGGCACGGCACGGCACGGCACGGCACGGCACGGCACGGCAACGGCACGGCACGGCACGGCAGGCACGGCGCGGCTACGGCTACGGCGCGGCACGGCACGGCAGGCACGGCGCGGCTACGGCTACGGCGCGGCACGGCACGGCCGCGGCTACGGCACGGTCGGTGCGAGCTGGCAGTGGGCGCAGCACCGCTCCGACACGCACCTCCGGCGTGGGAACGCCGCCGCCCGGCGGCCGATCAGCTGATCAGCCGCCGAGCGAGTCGGGGACGACCGAGAAAAATGACCGGCCGTGCGAATCTGCCGGCCGGCGGCCGTGCACTGTTGGGCACAGAACCGGCGTCCAAACGGCGGCAGGCGTGACAGCGGTGCACAAAACTATAGTCCAAACGGCGGCAGTCGGGATAGCGGTGCACTCACCTGGCGTCCATGGGGTGACAGGTGTGACAGCGGTGCACTCACCTGTCGTCCATGGGGTGACAGGTGTGACAGCGGTGTACTCAAGATAACTAGAGACAACAGGTACTCCAAAGTTGGCTGTTCTAGTATAGTTAGTTTAAACTAGACAAAACCTACGCCAAGTGACGTCATATACCAGACGCGCTTTTTTATTCCAGAATACTGCTGAATTATATTCTAGTTTTGGACTATACCAATAAATCTACTAAATATGGTGCTTTCATTTTAGCACAATTGTGGCGCCTTTCTTACGATTAGTTTCCCCGTTGGTTGTAAAGCATATCAGTCATTCATTGAAGCTTGAATATTCTATCTTATTCTGCTAGCGTGCCGGTGGCTTTGAACCGAAAGGCACCATCCACAAAATTAATTTATCCATGGCGTGGTTGATATTGAGAACACACCTCAGACAATTGATGTGAATTAATGCCTTATACCCACAATGTAAACTTGGTCAGCATGTCATTGATGCAATCTGGTGATTAATGTTAGCATGTGCGTTGGTCCCCTGTCAGTTATCATATTGTTTCTGTGTGCTATATGTAATTATGCCATACTGTGCCATTCACCAACTTGTGGACAATTTGGTAATTGCTTGCCCATTGTATCATGGCTGGGCAGTAGTGGTAGTAGGGTAAGAGGGAGTTTCCAAACACTTAATGCATGGAACAAATTAATCTACTGCTGCTTTTTGTGTGGCCAAACCAGTAATTATACTGTTTACTGAATTTCAAAAAATGAAGATGGTATCCATGTTCAGATGGTTCTCTCTAGCAAAGTCATCTAACCACTCACATAGAGCTACTTTAAAACATATAATTGTTTTGTAGTGTTGTGCCATATTCTGAACATGAAAGTGGTTGTGCAGGATTTCTTCACTGTAGCTCTTGTGGTACCAATTATTAGTAGCCACTAAAAATACTGGTGTAATTGCCAAAAATATCAGACCTTAAAATAAATGTTCTGGGAAATATGTACTTTTTAGTTAATATTTGAATTCTTGATATCCCTTTCCAATGCAAAGTTGATTGATGTGGTTAAAATATGACCACTCTCACCTGTACTGTGTGAGATGTGATTTAAGGGTTCATTATTGCAGTTTTGAGTGTTTACAAGTGACGTTTTGCACATTTTTACCTAGGCAAAGCTAAAATGAGGTTGGGATAAGTTTGGCATTTCTTTAGGTTCCTCAATTTTCAGATCGAATTGTTCATGAAGGTGATTTGTTTTAATTGGAAGCTAATTTATGTTCTCTTCTGAAATGAGGCAAGGCTGAAGCTGTGTTTTTTTTAAACAATTGCACCTGCAGAAGAAGATTTGCATTTCAGTTGAGGTGGCACTTGAAGAAAAAATTGTAAATGCATGTTTCTGAATGTCATTAAGATGATATGACCATTGTATTCCAGCGCAAATGCATGCTTTTCAGTTCGTAAGTGAAGTAATGCGAAATGTGTTGCTTTGAGTGGTGTAACTGGTAATGAAGGATAATGTTAAATGTGTAAACAGTGCATCCAAACCAATGTCATCCATTGAATATCTTTGCTATCACATATGCAACAATGCTGGTTGAGTTATCACCACAATCCTTCCCCAATCCAAACCTAACCTACCTCTTTTTCAGGAAAAACACTTGTTTCTATTCTATCCTCCAAATTCCAAAAACCTTGGTATTTATATATAAGAAGCCCAAATGAAGACAATTTTTTTTAGACAGATGTATGGACTGAACTTCTTGAAGCGCACTAGCAACTTCTTCCCAGTATCCTAAAAATAATTTTCCATAAGCTGTGTTGAATGAAGAACAAGGCTACTTGGGAGTAGTGAAAGATCAGAAGAAGACAAGATAGGCAGTCATGCACGGAAAGCCAAAACCAGGTTTAATTATACCCAAAAAATGAATACATATATTTGCATGTGGCTATTTCTAACATTTTTTCATGATATTCCAGCAGAATAATGGCCAGCCCTTTCTACATGGAGTAATGATAACAGATTCAGCCTAGGATACAAAATGTATGCTCCCATTAACTGAGTTTCCATGTCACGAGGTTCATTAATATACGGTGCACAATTGATGCGAGTGTGTAATTAAGGTACAATGGATCTACCATTTCCTTCGTGAATCACGTTCCACATCCAGCATACAATATCAGTAGGTTTTAGATGACCGAACATGAGTATGTTTTAGGAGGTCCAACATCAGTTATTTAGGTTAGATTGAGTTAGGATATTTTTGTAATTTGACGTCAGTGTTCTTTGTTAGCCACCAAAAACCCCATTTCCCCACACTCCATATTTTCCATATTATTCCATATTCTCCCCACACCTTCCATAACCTCTTATGTCTTATGGCGTGGGGGATTGTATGTACTGTCATTGTCAACATTAGTGTTTTCCTAGTGTTTGAAAAATCTTAGTTGAATAATGTTAATATTATTTTTGAGTGAAATTACTTTTTTTTCTAAATATCAGCACATGAACTTGAACTGCCGATTTGCTGAGATTTCATTTCCCATAGAAATGAATATCAGCTTCCTTCAGTCACATCAGATAATTATGTGAATTTAAGGAATGCTAAATGCTAAGCGTGGCGGTGGGGAGGGGGAATGATGTGTGGCCTGGTCCATGGCCAGAAAGAAACCATCGGACCGATCGCCGGGCACCCATTTCCGTATACCGAAGATGAACCACGAGAAGCGTTCTGGACTCACCGCCTAAGCCTTAGCGGCCTGACGGTTCCCACCGAGGAATTCTTCCACACATTCAGAGAGATGGATGCAGCGTTTTGTGTTCACCGTGCCCAAGAACCCAACGATCTCAGCAGACATCCAAAGGTCATTGAAAGTTTCCGCCAGGTGTTGGAATCCAGATTCAATTCCATAGATAAAATATAATTGAGTGCTTTGCGAGGATCCGGACATTTATTCATCTCGGGCTGGTGAACAAGGTGAACGTCGCCAAGCTCGCAAAGCGGCAGCTGCGGAAAGCCGAGCAGTTTGCTCAGCGACTGCGAAGTATGGGCCGCACTTGGGCGATGCTTCACATTCAGATCAGTGTTTGAATCTTTCATTGTTTGGACGTATTGGTGCATCACCTGCCGTTGATCATATAGCAGCATATGAGGACTTACTACACAAATATTACACGAGACTAAACGTACGTGTTGCAGTCGCACCGAGTGTATGTCAAGCTCAACAACTGATATGGGCCTGTGTTTGTGAAGTCGGTAGAGCGTAGCCTGTAGGTTTACACGTACTCATCGTCCCACTACGGTGCTCGTGAGTAGTCTGTGTATGTATGCATGTCGAGTTGTTCTCAGCCACAGATGTCACGATGAGGATGTTCCATCTATTCTTGCAAGTTCGTCCGATTTTGTGAGGTGCCAGATATGCACGTACTGTAATGTTAGGTATTGTAATGTATTGCCGCAATCTCATTAAGTACCGTGGCTTATCTGCACCTGCTACCGATAACCTCTTATGTCACACATTTGGTGGAGCCGCGGTAGCTTAGTCCGTAGGGTGTTGGGCTTTTGACCGCAAGATTTTTGGTTCGAGTCCCGCAACCAGCGGAATTACCGAGTCCACCCGCGACCAATCGGTTTGTGAAGTTGGCGACGCTATATGGCCTAGCAGTTAATTGCGTCGTAAATGAACCCAAGGTTCTTTTTCTGCTTCATGTGTTTGCTTTTCCCAATATATGTCTTGCGTTGTGCTTCCTCAATATATCGTTTTAATACGCACTCTGTTGGGCGCCGGAATATATATATATTTGTGTGCGCAAAATGACGAACGCAGTCCATGCGCCCAAAATGCACATTCACTTCCACCACAGAGTACACAACCGAGAAACAATCGGCAGTGGGAGTGAGGGCCTTCCTCAATCTTGGCAGTCTCGTCTTTTCCAGATGCATGCTCATCGTATTAAAGTCTGATTGATAAACAACTTTTGTTGCCGTATTTATGTCGTGCTGTACTGCAAAATGCGTGATTTTTTTTAAATTTAAAATTTAGTCCCAGTTGTTGCTGGGGTGGGTTTAGGAACCAGGGTTCTATTGCTAAGCAGAGCTTGTTGCGTGAACTCTCGCCCCACCACCCGATCCACGAATTCCTTTTCAACGGCAGGATTTTGATCGAAAGTTTAACGTGCCGTCAATACACCGACACGGCCGCCCGGTAGCTCGTCCTCGGCCTTATCGGGCCAGCTGCCAACTCACACTCCCGGCTGGGGGCTAAACGCGAGCGCGCGAAGCGACTCGAACCCTGTGTTGCCAGGACAGGGGAGACCAGCACAGGCCAGCGCTCTAACCAACTGAGCTACCGGGGTGGCATTTCAGGTTGCACGATGCGAATAAAGAAATCATATTTTAAAAGGAAAATGTTTTCTTTAATTAAAAATAGAACACATTTAATTAAAAAGATGTATGGTACTACGTGGTAATTTTCCATTCCAACCACAAATTAAGCTGTGATTAAAGTTGCTTCCGAGCTGGTCTGGCATAGAAATTGCTGTTACCCCTGCATTATTGCATGCATGACAGAAGTTTGATTCACATGCGTCAGCGACTCAGCCAATTCATTTCGACTGAAAATGCCGATTAACGGTGTGCGAACATGGGCAAAGCCACGGTGGGGAATGAACGGGGATACTTCCCCAATCTTGCCAAGTTCCGCGTTAAGCCTTTGACAATGCATGATAATCGAACTGAAATCCTCATGCGGGCATCTAAAATCCGTCTTAGCGCTTACGGGTTCCACAAAGTTGTTGCCGAATCTAAATCGAGCGTTCATGGTACGAAAAGCGTGATTTTTTATTTTGCGCCGGCACTCCAGAAAGTTCAGGATTGTCACCGAAATATTTTAGCAAACGTCTGCTCCTGTCAAAGCAATGCTTGTCGCAGTCCTGGTGGCGTGTGTTCGCCGTGTATCGTAAAAGGCGTGGAGCCGAGCTTAGAACTGGCATCGCTCTGACTCCAGCTCGGGTCTAGTTATTTGACTGTTCGGCAGCATGCACAATTGTTGGTTTTGTCATCTTGATAATCATGTACTGTTATTATATGCACACCTCAAGGAGCAGGGACTAATGTTGGTCGGCGTGTACTGGTGGGAGGGGAAAGGGCAACCGTTAGTTTTTAGCTCAATATTTGCAATGCACTGCCGTAGTGCCACAAATGATTAAATTCAGGGGATCCTGTCTCCTGTCCCACCCCCGATGGTCCGCCGCCCGTGTCAGGAAGGGACTGTGGGCCTGGACACTGCCATAAGCGGTGACGTGTTCCATATTTCCTATGCCTGGCTGATTTGACCATAAAGTTAAGGTGGCAGAACCCCAGCCTTGCAGAATATCTGCGTATTTCCCTTCACTTTATGAAAAAGATCGTCCCATGTGAACAGTGTCTTAATTCACTGTCGCTTATTAGAAGGACTTCCCACAACGCGCACAAAAAGCTGCCGGCTTCCAGGCTCGAACCGGCTACCTCTAAATCGGCAAACCGACGCGCTACCAACTGCGCTACCAAGACTGAGTGGATCGGCCCGCTTAAGTTAAATAGTGTCGATGGATATGACATGGGTCTAAATAATACCATTTTACACAATAACTAACACATTCATGTGAAATTCTCCCATGATTATCGAAATATCATGAAACAAGCTTTCAGATGACGTATAATTTGCACCACTCACGTATACTTTTTAGTCAGGAACGTACGCGGAAAAGTACCATTTCTTGCTGTCGTGATAATCTGCTGAACCCAAATCAGCGCCCAGATGACGTCCCCGGCTGCCAATGGACATTGACAGGGGCCGGGTGTACTCACCTGTCGTCCACGGGGTGACAGGTGTGACAGCGGTGCACTCACCTGTCGTCCATGGGGTGACAGGAGTGGCAGTGGTGTACTCACCTGTCGTCCATGGGGTGGCAGGTGCGACATCGGTGCACTCACCTGTCGTCCATGGGGTGGCAGATGTGACAGCGGTGCACTCACCTGTCGTCCATGGGGTGGCAAGTGTGACGGCGGTGTACTCACCTGTCGTCCATGGGGTGGCAAGTGTGACGGCGGTGTACTCACCTGTCGTCCATGGGGTGGCAGGTGTGACAGCGGTGTACTCACCTGTCGTCCATGGGGTGGCAGGTGTGACAGCGGTGTACTCACCTGTCGTCCATGGGGTGACAGGTGTGACAGCGGTGCACTTACCTGTCGTCCATGGGGTGACAGGTGTGACAGCGGTGCACTTACCTGTCGTCCATGGGGTGACAGGAGTGACAGTGGTGTACTCACCTGGCGTCCATGGGGTGGCAGGTGTGACAGCGGTGCACTCACCTGTCGTCCATGGGGTGACAGGAGTGACAGTGGTGTACTCACCTGTCGTCCATGGGGTGGCAGGTGTGACAGCGGTGCACTCACCTGTCGTCCATGGGGTGGCAGATGTGACAGCGGTGCACTCACCTGTCGTCCATGGGGTGGCAAGTGTGACGGCGGTGCACTCACCTGTCGTCCATGGGGCGGCAGGTGTGACAGCGGTGCACTCACCTGTCGTCCATGGGGTGACAGGTGTGACAGCGGTGCACTTACCTGTCGTCCATGGGGTGACAGGTGTGACAGCGGTGTACTCACTTGAATGGGTGTTGTGTGTGTGGATGCTATGTACAGGAAGGGGTTCTGGGTATGGGTGTCGCTTTATGAAGTTTGTTGGTGGTGGATGACCTTTTGCATGGCCAAACCCGCCCCGAAAATCATTTGTAGATAGTGTAAGTCCATGTGCCAAGTGGTTAAGCTTCAGTCTCAGTACGGGGAAGGGATGAATCATCGATGATTGAGAGGGCCAAATGTATGATTGAAGGGATCAGTGGCCCATTAGCATATACAAAGTGGCACCCCCGATTCTGGTTGATTCCTATCTTACACCGGGCTGGAAAATTAGCAATGATGTTATTTGAGAAATTGTTCTTGGGATGCAGGTACGTCGCTGTTTTCTCAGGCTTTCCCGGAGTGTCTCGGATTTCATGTAAATTCATATGGGCGATGTCGGCAAGTATCGTGAACGTCGCGCATAATACGACTTGTGGGAGAATTCCATTGTGGAGCGCACCGGGCACGCTTTGCAGCCTAGAACCAAGGATAAAAATAACTGCAGGACGTCGCTACAGCAGCTTCGTGCAAATCACGCCGACTTTCCGACGACCGAATTGGGCTCAATCTTCCTCCCGCCGACCCTCACATTTGCTGACCACGTGACGCCTTGCACACTGACGCGTCGCCCACACACGGCGGGGCCAGTCCGCACGAGAAGACGTATCACAAACCAACGGTATAGCGATGCGCCGACAAATCCGCAGCAGCCTCCACCGACGGTATGGTCCCACCGCGAAGCGCCACACCCAGCTGACTACCGACGACGGGCGGACCTCACAGCCACTAGTTAATTACCCAGATGCAAATGGTCTCTCCCCTCCGCGGCGCACACATAAAAGTGTAATTATAGCGTGCTCCTGGGCTGGCGACGCGGGTTGGCAGCCTCGGGGTGTCTCGCCTCGGAGCGAGCCACTCTGAATCTGTCCCAGCGAAAATGATACGGAGGCTGCTTTGAGTGCCAGTTGCGCCGCCCCGCTTTGTATGCACGTGTGTAATGTTTGGCTATACGGTTCGAATTTACGCTGTGTCGAAGCGTAAGTCTGTGATGTTACATATTCCAAACGCGATGCGTCATCTGGAAATGCAGTGGTGCAAATATGTAAAACTGTCGCTAACATTATAAATTAGTGTGCATAAATCAGCAAAGGGGTCGGAGGCAGTTACTGTTTATTGACGCTCATACAGTTATAATAGTCTTATTTTGCAAAGAGGTGAAAAGAATAATACGCATGGATACGAAACTTTCATTCAAATTAACGGAATTTAGTTTCCGCGTCTGATTGCTTATTGTATCTACATTTGCGACAACTAGCATGCTTGGGCCAGCGATTTTATCCACACCTCATGTTGTCGGCTCAACTTCAGCATCAAAGCTTTCAGTTGCATCAATATGGTAGGTTCCCCAATTGTGTTCTGGTATCCACATGTGCCGTCATTTAAAAGGACCTGCCGTACCAAGGACGGCAGAGCAGTAGCAAGTGCTGAGAACAATTGTGATTGTTATGGATCATCTTGAATACCTACAAAAACTCGGGAGATCACGAACGGTTTTCTAATTGAAGGAATACAATTGCCGTTCACGTGTAGCATGTCCTTTAACCGCCAGTAAATGCTGAGATCACCTGTGATTGCCATGGTTGATCCTGCAAAACTGCGAGACGCATTACAAACAAGCTCAAGCCCAAATCCATGTGGAGTGGAAATGAGATAGAAGAAAAGGATCTTATTCGAGGAGGAAGATTCTTCCATCCTGAAAGGGATCATTGTGTCGAGCGTAAGCCCAGCAGTGTTGAAGGCAGTGCAGTACGCGGTGAAAGTAGCGGTACTTGCCAGACAGAAAATACAGAATATTCAGAAACTGAAGTCAAGCAATAGAGATGTTTAATAATATGCCTGGAGTGTGAGTCTGTCAATGTCTGCGAACACCGGGATACCCACTTGCCAGCTGCCTGGGGTCTGGATGTCTTACCAGATATTCATGAGCCTAGATATGCTCGGGCATCGGTCATACGGGCCCGGAGGTGCCCAGTTATCGGTTGTTTACGGGCCAGGAGGTGCCCAGTTATCGGCTGTCTGCGGACCCGGAGGTGCCCAGTTATCGGTTGTTTACGGGCCAGGAGGTGCCCAGTTATCGGCTCTCTGCGGACCTGGAGGTGCCCAGTGATCTGCTGTCTGCGGGCCCGTAGGTGCCCAGTGATCGGCTGTCTGCGGGCCCGGAGGTGCCCAGTGATCGGCTGTCTGCGGGCCCGGAGGTGCCCAGTTATCGGTTGTCTGCGGGCCCGGAGGTGGCCAGTTATCGGTTGTTTACGGGCCAGGAGGTGCCCAGTTATCGGTTGTTTACAGGCCTGGAGGTGCCCAGTTATCGGTTGTTTACGGGCCAGGAGGTGCCCAGTTATCGGTTGTTTACAGGCCTGGAGGTGCCCAGTTATCGGTTGTTTACGGGCCAGGAGGTGCCCAGTTATCGGCTGTCTGCGGCCCCGGAGGTGCCCAGTTATCGGTTGTTTACGGGCCAGGAGGTGCCCAGTGATCGGCTGTCTGCGGGCCTGGAGTTCCCAGTTATCGGCTGTGTGGCTATAGAGGTCGAGTGTCCGACGGGCGGCCATGTTGTGGGGGCTGCTGGACCCCGCCCCCGCCTCTGAGTGGTGTATTGATCTGGCTCCGGGCAATAGCAGCCACGACTGCGCACACAGTGTCCACACGGCGCCAGCCTACAAGTCGGCCCGGCAGAGAAACGAAACCGCAAATGGCCGTTTGTATTGTTCATCGTTTTGCTGTTTTCGTGCGAATATTCGTTCTATATGTGTCAGAGACATCCAGTGTGATGCATTGCACATTTCAATGATATATCAAGCCGATCATACAGTTCCAACAGCACGTAAAATGCCTTGCAAGTCCCGACGTAGCTGGGTGAACAATTGTACATATTTGTTTCAGATCTGCTTTATTTTGATTGATGAAAATCCGGAAGTATTTTCCAAGCTTAATCACCTTACGACCAGGTTTTAGATTTGTATCGTATGTTCATGCGAGCCCCCGCGAATCTTCGTCCTGTTCTTCAGACCATCCAGAGGGGAATACAATGCGTTTGTTTGTTTGTTTATTGGGTGATTCTCGACACACTTTGTGCACGATCGGGGATAACGGCGCCGCCCGCGCTGTCTCGCCGGTGGGCCGCGGGATTTGGAAATGTCCAGACTGGTGCGGGTGTTGAACCCGGGACCTTTGGCACCTATAACTCAGCACATTAACCGCTCGGCCATCCCTGCGCCGAATACAATGCGCATCGTTTCCAGGGAGGTTTACGTGCGCATAGCTCACACGCTCGGAAGCCGGCAGCATGGCATTAACGGAACACCGACTCGGCCGTGTTGTTCTCCTCTTGGCGTGATTTAAGCCCCTCTATCTTCGGACGTTTCCCGGTATTGATTCTGACCTCCCGCCGGTGAGAATCATGAATACGCAAGGAGACCCGGGCTGGGCTTTTGTCGAGGCGTGTTCAGAGTAGATGATGCCCTGCCGGCAAGTGTGCACCAATGAGAAAGAGCCGACATGGGAACGGTTCGTCTCCTTTTGTGTGGTCGCAACGGGTCCACACGGGGTCCAGCTGTCACTGACCTGAACGTGTGGAAGAGCAAGCGTCTGGAGATGTGCGCCGAATTGTAATGGATGCCCTACGCTTTTGTATCGCGGACTTGTGAATGCACTCCATGTATTAATCTTCATTCGATGCTTCCAATGCATCTCTTTCCCTCTTTGCACGCATTCAGTGAGACACTGTTCCTTTCCCGCTTCTTCCCTTCAATTCACCTTCCCCTTTATATTTCAATTTTCATCTTTGATTTTCCTCCTCTTGCATCACATAGTTCTGATCTCATCCACCACTCTCATCTTCCTCTTGTCTCCGTAAATTATTTGCCGCCTCCCTTTCACCCTTCTCTCTTTCTCTTCCGCGTCTGCTGTATGCCTCACCTCCCGTGTTCTTCCCCTTTCTTTCTCTCGTTCTCTTTATTTACCTCTCTTCTTCCATTTTCTTATCCTCTTCCTTCTCCCTTTGCCCTTCTCTCTCCTCTTACCTCCATCCCACTCCTTTTTTCCTTTCCCACTGTGTCAATTTCTCTATTTTGATTCTCTCTCAATCTCATTTTTGTCCTTCTCCCCCCCCCCCCGAAAAAAAATATCCTCGCTGTCTCACCGTGGTCTCATATTACTCCTCGTCCCCTCCTTTCCCGGTCCAACCCAGTGTATGCACCTATTTGGGTCGCCATCAACGCTGCACTATCCGTGGTGTTACCTCGGTACAGGGTTTCGTGCTCGGGAATGCTTTGACAGCTGTGTCCGGCACTGTGAGACGTTCCACTTGGCCGGTCACCTGTCACGACCGCCTGGCCTGGGGGGACGTTCGCCTTGACCGGTCACCTGCGACGCCACGTGTGCCGGCCGTGACCCAACTGCAAACGGTGTCTGGGAATCTGGGCAACGGGCACCGGTCAGAGTCCGTTCCAGTCCGGTTACCTGGGCAACGGGATGGAGAAGGCACAGTCAGCCACCTTTGTGTCTTGGTGTCCTTGGTGTATCTCATAGTACCTTTGTGTGCCACGGGGACGAATAGTCTAGGGGTAAGTTGCTCGTCTCGCAGTCGAAAGGTTGTGGGTTCGAATCTCACCTGTCGCTACTCTTCGCCCGCGACCAATCGGCGTGAGAGATTGGCGACGCTGCATGACTTAATGGTCGCTGTGTCGTAAAGCCAATAACCAACCATCCAACCCTTGCCTGCCACCGTTAGCTCCGATGGCTCCTTAAATACCCTGATGTACCTTCGCTTACCGTATTGTACCGGATGTACCTGAGCAACCACTCGTGTATTGCATGAGCGATAGCCAAGCATTCATTCTGCGGGCAATGTTCTAAGGGCACCAGCTCGAACCCGGACGTTGGGGACGTATTGTAGGGTTCGGGTTTGTGGCGCTTGTCACCAGGCGGCCACGTTGACATGGTGCGGGGTTCGTGTTTGTGGCACGTGCCTCCGGGAGGCCACGTTGCGGCCTGTCGATATGATGTTCAGCACGTTGCGAAGTGGGGATTCAGCGCAACGTCGAAACACGGCGACAGCGCCAAGGCACGGCGTCCGCCTCATCTCGTTCTCTGTCACGTCACGTCGTCCAGCCAGTGGCTTCCGTGGCCGGTCAGTGGCTTCCGTGGCCAGCCAGTGGCTTCCGTGGCCAGCCAGTGGCTTCCGTGGCCAGCCAGTGGTTTCTGTGGCCAGCCAGTGGTTTCCGTGGCCAGCCAGTGGCTTCCGTTGCCAGCCAGTGGCTTCCGTGGCCAACCAGTGGTTTATGTGGCCAGCCAGTGGTTTCCGTGGCCAGCCAGTGGCTTCCGTTGCCAGTCAGTGGCTTCCGTGGCCAGCCAGTGGCTTCCGTGGCCAGTCAGTGGCTTCCGTGGCCAGCCAGTGGTTTCCGTGGCCAGCCAGTAGCTTCCGTGGCCAGCCAGTGGTTTCCGTGGCCAGCCAGTGGCTTCCGTGGCCAGCCAGTGGCTTATGTGGCCAGCCAGTGGTTTCTGTGGCCAGTCAGTGCCTTCCGTGGCCAGCCAGTGGTTTATGTGGCCAGTCAGTGCCTTCCGTGGCCAGCCAGTGGCTTCCGTGGCCAGCCAGTGGCTTCCGTGGCCAGTCGGTGGCTTCCGTGGCCAGCCAGTGGTTTCCGTGGCCAGCCAGTGGTTTCCGTGGCCAGCCAGTAGCTTCCGTGGCCAGCCAGTGGCTTCCGTGGCCAGCCAGTGGCTTCTGTGGCCAGCCAGTGGTTTCCGTGGCCAGCCAGTGGTTTCTGTGGCCAGTCAGTGCCTTCCGTGGCCAGCCAGTGGTTTATGTGGCCAGTCAGTGCCTTCCGTGGCCAGTCAGTAGTTTCCGTGGCCAGTCAGTGGCTTCCGTGGCCAGCCAGTGGCTTCCGTGGCCAGCCAGTGGCTTCTGTGGCCAGCCAGTGGCTTCCGTGGCCAGCCAGTGGCTTCTGTGGCCAGCCAGTGGCTTCTGTGGCCAGTCAGTGGCTTCCGTGACCAACAGGGAGTACGGCACGCGGTACCCACTCACAGCGACTGTCCGCCAGGCTGGCTGGTGGACACGGAACGGTATGTGGTGTGCCAAATGCCACGCTACGCAGCGGGAGGAAATCGTCGTGACTGCACCGCTTGTGCTGCCAATGGCTCGCTGGCTTGGCGCGGTCGACTGTCAGGCATCAGGGCAGAGCCCGTCTCTGTCTCTATGGGGGATGGGGGGGGGCAGTGGCTGTCTGGCCTAGCGGTGTGCGTCGACTGTGCCAGACATCACGACAGAGCCCGATTCTGTCTGTATGGGGGGCAGTGGCTGTCTGGCTTGGGGCGGTGCGTCGACTGTGCCGGACATCAGGACAGATCCCGACTCTGTCTCTCTGTGGCGGGGGGTCCAATACAGGTCCGCCGCCAGCCGCACCACCTCAGCCCGTCCTCGGGTGAAGAAGGTCCCCTGGGATCGGCAGTTTGTTGGGAGGAAAGGTGTGGGTTAGCAAGATAATGTCAAAATGGGAAAATGTACCCGTATAGATCTCCGCAACGCCCTGTGCTGAATCCCTTGCACACCAAACGAAATTTACAGGCGAATCACGATGCACAAGTCCATACAATGACTGTTATTTGGGATGCCTTCGCGCCCAAAGAACACAACTCAGATTCCGGTTGCATTTTAGCTGCCACCAACATCACAAGCCTATCTAATGGATTCACCTTTTAAGCTTCCTTGGAATGGCAGCTCTGCTGATTTTGTGGGAGAATGACGGCATTTAACGAGACTAAACGAGCAGCATTTATATAATAATCGTCGCGGGCAGAATAATCGAATGCGAAACGACCAGGGCAGCAACTATCCTAATTAACGTCCCCTATTAGTGGATAGATTACTTGCATGCCTGTCGGTGTGGCCATGCGTGCACTCTGGGCATTAATCAGCAAACCCGAACCAACTGCAAGAATAACTACATTGGGCGTGCACAAAACTGCTGAAGGTTACGTACTCGGAGATTACTTAGAATCATGCTTTTTGTACGCGTAAAACCACGTGATGAAGTGAGAAGGAATGGAATCCCGCCTAACTGGGCATCTTGCAGGGACGATGCACACCCAGAAAGGACGCTTTGTCGGGATCGGCCCGTGAACTTCTGTTGGTCGGTCGACTTTCCTGCCGGCGGGGATTGTCGGGATTGGCCCGTGAACTTCTGTTGGTCGGTCGACTTTCCTGCCGGCGGGGATTGTCGGGATTGGCCCGTGAACTTCTGTTGGTCGGTCGACCTTCCTGCCGGCGGGGATTGTCGGGATTGGCCCGTGAACTTCTGTTGGTCGGTCGACCTTCCTGCCGGCGGAGGGGGTATATCTGATCTAGCGTTTGATATAAGCAATGTAGAAGGATGCCGTCCTTGGCGTTGGATAGCTGCATCCTTCTACTTTATGCAGCAATTTTAAACAATACTTTACCCATTACAGTTTCTCCAACCCTTCGGATCGAAAATGGTCTTGGTTTCATGCTCCGCCCATCCGTTTTCCAGGTTTCTTGTTGTCCCTAGACTCCCCATTTCCACTTTTTGGCGCCAAATGTGATATCACTCCACAGTACTCATTGTGGTGACCATAATGATACTATAAATTATAGACGGGAAGGTCAAATATAAAAGTAACCCACCAAGACCGCGGGAATTGTTTTTGGAGATCCGTGTCAAAACAAAAGTGCGGTATAGCTAAAAAACGAACCGACGTAGCTGAAATATCTGGACTTATTTCACTTTCAGAGTGAAGCAGGCAATACATTTGGTATTTGGGGTAACTTCCGTAAAAAATTAGCCAGAGGTGATCAATCCTCGAAGTTAAATGTCACTATTGGTGTATTCATTGTTTCACTAACATACCAGAGATGGTGAAATGAGTTGCTTGTCTCAATGTGTCACCCGCAGTTCCCTGGCTCCACAATGCTTGCAACGCGCGTGCTATGGAGAGGGACTGAAATAAATTGATTTCCAAGCTCCCCGCGGATGGCGTCACACGGCATATACCGTTTGCTGTGAGAACTGGAATATTATGCCGTATGTGCAGGCGTCCCGCAACGCCACAGCTTTCGGAGTGGAAGGGACAAGCTTTAGTCTTCGGCCCCTCAGAGGAAGCCACCAATTCCAGCAGAATCCGTGTCCCTCTCCTCTACTATTTAAATCTCGTTTTGATTTCTTGATCACTGGGGCGATCCGTTGGACGTTTGGAGCCATTTTATAACGATAAGGGAGCTTCGACGGACGTCATTGGCTGTTCAGCTTTGGAACCGGATGTCTGTGGCTCTGGCATAGGTCAGGAACCTCCCAACAACTTTGGTCCATCCAGGTTTTCAGAAACTTTGTTGTTGTTTGTTTATTGGTTGGTTCACGACACACTTTATGCACATTCACGGCTAATGGCGCCGCCCACACTGTTTCGCCGGTGGACCGCGGATTGGGAAATGTCCTGAGTGGCGCTAGAGTCGAACCCGGGACCTTTGGTACCCATAGCCCGACACCTTAACCACTCGGCCATCCCCGCCCCTTCAGAAACTTTGGCCGGTAATCAGGCATCTATGAAGATTTGAGCTATTCCGGGCCTTCAGTCCATCGGAAGTAATATTACACAATGATACCATTGTTAAGTGGAGTACAGAAAAGCCTTGTGTATTTGGGAGGAGACAGGTGGTCCAGTGTAGGCCCAGGATACAGCTCTACTCCATCGCTTCGGCCACTGTTATCTCCAAAACATTGGCGGTTCGTGCCGGCCCCGGTGAAGCCACGACCCGTGAAAATTGGGTCGCGCAGTTCCACTGCTACAATCCCATATCACAACACAGCACCCAAGCCGACTTTGCCGGCCGGCGAACCCGACTGTCGCCGCCGCAGCTTGGCCCGGCTCTTCAGCGGTGTTCAGTGTGCACTCGCGACTTCCCACAGTCACGCGCGTGCGCCTTTGGCCCGCCGACTCGGCGGACCCGCTGGAAGTCTCGGGAGTCATCCCGCTGGGATAGCACGTGGGCCGGCTGGTTCACTTGTCGGGAACTTAGTCACAGCCTGCGGCTGTCGTTTTCCCGCTGAGATTGGCCGCCGGTCAGAGTAGGGCACACGCAAGCGAGCCGGCCCGTCACGATGTCGGTATTACACTGTCCCGAGACCGCCCACGATGTCTCTACTACACCGACCTGAGACCGCCCACGATGTCTCTACTACACCGACCTGAGACCGCCCACGATGTCTCTATTACACCTGCCCAAGACCACCCATGATGTCTCTATTGCACTGGCCCGAGACCACCCATGATGTCTCTATTGCACTGGCCCGAGACCGCCCACGATGTCTCTATTACACCTGCCCAAGACGACCCATGATGTCTCTATTGCACTGGTCGCCTACGATGTCTCTATTACACTGGCCCGAGACCGCCCACGATGTCTCTATTACACCAACCTGAGCCCGCCCACGATGTATCTACTACACCTGCCCAAGACCACCCACGATGTCTCAATTACACCGGCCCGCGACCGCCCACGATGTCCCCACTATGCCGCAGAATGCGCACCGGACTCCGAGCCCAGGTGTCCGCCTCCAAACTCGAGTAACCCCACTGAGTAGAAGGAAACTAGACAATTGGAATGATCAGCTTCTGGCTATGCAGTTTGAAATACGAAGCGTGTGGAGCGTGATTTTGAATGTGATGTCGCTTGAAGGTTTGTTGCGTGACCTGGATATCCTACCGTCATGCATATGGTGGCAAAAGACTTGTTTTGATGCAACATGACCGTAGCAATCCAGGTTTTCTGAAGCCTAAATAACTAACCTGACAAATATTTTGTTAGTAGCCTTCGATGTCTTGAGGATAAGTACCCCTGAAACATTTCGGATATTATGCACCGTTACATAAATCATCTGTGCATAGTGTTATTCGACGTATTCATTCTTCCAGCGTTATTGGTTTCCGTGGTATTGGTTTCCCTGTCATATATCACTATGGTATGTGCAGTGGTTATTGTTCAACCACTGTGCTGCAGCGGTATTAGCTTAATCGTCCCATATCACGCCATCCAAAATAATTTCATCACCCGTTACATGATCGCGACAGGAATTCGATCACGACTGGCCTCGTGTGCAGTCGTGAGATGATACCCGGCCTGTCATTTCACGAAGATCGCTCGGCAGCCGCGCAGGCCACACGAGTAGCTGACGGAAGGAACCCCCTGTGATTGGCGCTCCCGGCTGAACCCATTGTGTGGCGCATTATCTGTGGGCAGCACTGCTGCGGTCCCCTCTCCAGTGTCGCATCTCCGGTGCCCACCCCGACGCGCCGCCCCCCCCTCTCCGGTGGAGCATCTCTGGCCGCCCGCGCCCAATACGCCGTGACATTTCGCTGATTGAGTCTGAAGCTGCGCTTCCAGTCGAGTGCCGACCGGAACGCTTCAGTCTGTTCAATTTCCGCCGGAATTCCTCGGCTCGGGCTGTCGCTGCTCTGAAGCTGTGCGAGACTGTGGGACGGATTCGGCGGCGGACAGGGGCGGCGGATTCAGCTGTGATGACATGGCCCAGCGCGGGCTCGCCTGGCCCGTAGCCTGCTGACTATAATGGTGATTGTGTCTCGCATGTGCGCGTGTGGTGTGTGTGGCACTGGCTCCGTTTTCCACTGTTTGATATCTGGAGACGTGTGCTCTAGGGGTCAGTTGCCCGTCTCACAATCGAAAGGTTGTGGGTTCTAGTCTTACCTGTCGCTACTTTTTGCCCGTGACCAATCGGCGTGAGAGGTTGGCGACGCTACATGACTCAACGGTCGACATGTAAAACAGATAACCAACCAACCACTGTTTCATATCGTCGTGTCCACGTCTCCACTGGTGCACCTCGTACAGGGAGATTCCACAAATAGTGATTCATCTCAACTTGCATCGTCCGCTTCATTGGAAGCACTTAAAACTTGTGTTCGGAAAAGTGCTTTCCTTGTATGTGTCACAGAGATACGCTAGGAGACGTTATTTCAGCATCGAAACACAACCAATATCGAATATTGCAAAAATGTTCACTGTTCGGAACGGCAAGGAACAACGAGCAGTCTTAGCAGTTGACTTCTCTGGGACATCAGCAGCCTGGGAGTTACGCCGGTTTTGTGCGCTCGCCGTCGACTGGCCGCGTGCGGCTGTCTTCTCTGCGGGAGGTGCCCGGGACCACACACGCATCGTTTACCAGTCACGTGGTGAACAACCGCCGCCGCTATCGCAGCCCGCCGGCGATCACGTGACAGCTATTCTGGCATACCTGCTCGTCCGGACAGTGGCGTACCGAAGGGAGGGAGGAGCGAATGCCCTCCTCTCCTGGAGGTGGCGGACTCCCATGAACTGCACCGGGCCCCCAATAAATCGCACCGGGACCTCCATAATCATCTCGGTGGTCCTAAATAAGTAGAGCGGGGCCCCGAAGTCTCGTGCCGGGTCCGAACAGATTGCACCAGGGACCTAAAACCCTCGCCCTTGCCCGTGCAGGGGGACAGGCGCTATTTCGATCCCATCCCCACCTTTTTAAAGACCACAAAAAGCCACGCAGGCCATCGCGCCGCAGTTTGGCGTACATTATGGAGCGTGCTTTGTCCATCTCACGGTGCAAAACATTTGTAGGTGTCGTCTCAGGTCGCTGACCTATGCCATGGCAAGTGGAAACATGTCGAGCAGTTCTTGCCAACACCGCGAGTTATCGGGAGTTAATCCCGTGCATTGTCTTCAAATCACCAATGATGGGGCTTGGTGATGTGGTAGGATGATGGGCAACTCAGCCAGCCATTCTGCATAGGTGAATGAGTTTTCCAAGGACATCCCGGATGACTGACCTAACCTGATCTCGAATGAATTTGTTGACGTCAGGAATTACTGGGGAACAATGTTGACACAATGCTTAATTGGACGTCTAATTTTATCCATTAATATTAGAGAAAAGTGTCTGCATCTAGCTATGTCCCGTTTAATCCCTGCAATTGCTCATCTCTAGTATTTTGCGCCCAATTCTTATCACTACTTCCATACCAGCGACTACCCGTCTTTCTGGTGTCTCTCCCCGTCCGGGCTATCGCCACACACCGCACCCTTAGACGGACCCTTCGTCAGCTCCGGCGTGCGATGTCTCCCCAGTTGGTCGTTAGCTCGGTGCTGGCGACACGCGACGTCTGCCCTGTCTGCCGCACGTGCCGCCGCCACAATGCGCATTGATTCGGCCGCCGGCGCTCTTCATCGCAGACGTCGGCGCGCGGCCAGGTGTGTCTAGGCCAGGGGCCGCTGCCTGGCAGCGGGTGTCGCCGACGGCAGAGCCCCCACTGCGACAGAGGGGGTCGGACGGACGGGGGTGTCGGTAATGGGCCGGCGGTGCGTGACGACGCAAATTGATGCCTCCGCCAACAGGCTCTGCGCCGAATACATTAAGATTGATGTGTTCGAGCGGATATACCAATCCCGGCGTTAAATACATCGTGATTAGTGGACATGGTGGGGGAATTTTGCTGCGAAAATGGCATGAAAAGAATCGAAATTTGAACTGTCAAGAGACAAACTTAAAACCTAGTACGATTATATATGATGATGACAAGCACGAGGTATACGATGGTGCAGGATTGTTTCGGTGAGTTTATGGACTATTGTTATGAAAATCGAACATTTCATTGTGATTTCATCATGCCTGAATGCCTGAATGCATTTATGCATTTAATGTTCTTCTATTAGGTTTAAGGTAAGCTCATTGTTTGCATTTATATTTTGCGATGGTGCAACGAAAAGAACAAACGCCATGAAAAGCAAACGCCATGACTGGAGGGTATTTTATTCATGCTACATTATATCAAAACTTCACTCTCAAACTGGTCATCGCTTATTAAAATCATTCTTTTGGCTTTTTAAGAACTACTTTAATGGTTTAAGTATGCCTCTGTAGCCTGTGTTCCGTTCATTTCCCGCTTCCTCATGAAACCTTTCAAAGCATCTTCCCCTTAATATACAGCACAGAACATCCTTTGCACCTAGACATCCTTGCCCGCAGTGCATTTTGGAGGCGACCAGCTTATTCAACACACAATTACTTCTAATTTCGGCTCCTGAAGAGTAGCGGCCGCTGCTGTTCCGGCGTGCGTTTTGGCAGCATATCTGGCCAGTCACTGGCGACAGACGGAGCCCGGTGGGGGTGGGGGGATCTCCAGGCCGCCACCTGCGGCCGCCGTCGCTATCGACGAGGACGGCACGTCTGCGCCGACGCTCGCAGTCGCGTCGGCACCGACGGCCACAAAATGGCGGCCAGGCCGTCGGCCGAGGGCACAGGCAGCGCGAAGACGTGTCCGTGTTCCGGCGAGACGGCTTAGTTATGCGCGGGCGGCCCTACGCGACAAGCTTCGCTTTTCAGACGGGATTTCAATGATGGATGGCGCAGATCAAATAGGGTATTACGGCATAGCGGTAATTCCACTATGCCGCTTGATGCTGAAATGAGACATCATTTCTTGGGAGATGAGACGCAAACTTCCTTGGGAAATTGACGCGTACATTTTGGCCATCTTCTTCGAAAAGGAGCGGACAACTGTCCGACATAAAATGAAATGCATGACAGAACGACAGCAAAACTCCGCATTCCTGGATTCGCCACGAATTGGAACATCGCGAAAATAAAGTAGCGAAGCGCGAGTCGAGTTTCCTGTGCCCTTCGCGGAGCCTGGACCGCACCATGTTTGCATTGGCTCCATCAACTTCTCGCTTTCAACTTCTTGTTTCATGAGTCCATGTAAGGTATACTCCACTAACCAAGCTATCTTCTTGTCGGCATGCATTGGGCCCACCAATAATGTTCATACTTCTCCACCCATTGGGATCTACCAATAATGTTAAAACTCCACCACCCATGTGGCGCACCCAGAGGTAACTACACTCGCGGCACTTGAAGAAACGTTCAGCGAATGCGGCCAAAACAACCCGCCAAGTCCACATTTATTTATGTACCTGACAAACTAAATCTAAGTAATGTGAGCCTGTTATCGAGATGCACGCTTCTCTCCATAACGCATCCATAGCAGCCAGGTATGGAAATCCCCGCACTGAAAGGCTGGGCAGTAGAACAACACCATGGCGCTGGGATGCAGCGTCTCTGAATTTGGCTCTTGTCCTATGGCATGCACCATAAAGCACCACGTTATCATGTAGCCTACATCCTCCTGCACACGCTGCTCTGCGCTAATGATTGAAAAACACCACCTTGCTAAACACACCAATATCACACAATCAGACTCGACTGTTGACGCACCCGCCCCCACAGCTGGTCCTCGCCCCCCCCCCCTCGCTGTGCCAGCCAAAGCTTCAGACAAAAGCACCGATCACCGGCTCAGCACCGGACTGAAGGGGAGGGGCAACCCATTCCGGAAACCGCCGCAATCTGTCCACATTAAAACCGGAAGTGCCGCCGGCGCCGCGGGCGGTGCAGAGGGGGGGGGGGGAAGGGGGCACTGGCGTTGGGGCGCTGTCCGGTATGAATGGGTTCGTGTTCCGTTCCGCAGCACCTGCCCCCCCCTATAGCGGAACAATCTCAGTCGGTGCAGGGCTCCAGCAATCAATGCAGCTCATTGCATAATGCACCGGCAGCGTGCGCCTATAATGCACAGTCGGCTAATGAATCCTGAAAGCGTGGGCGCGGGGACGGCGACTGAGGGGGCCAGGTCCGGCAAAACAGGTGCAGTAGGGCTCAGTGCCCCCACCCCCACGCCCCGTCACCGACCCAGCACCTGTTTTGGGTCACGTGCTGCGCACACTCACCTCGACGTGGCCTGATTAGAGGTTCTGATGTGGCGTGACATAGCGATATTGCCTATGGTGATTTCGATACCCCCGCACCATCCAGGGGCGGATCCAGGAGATTTTCATGGGGGAACTTGTCTGCAAGAGCTCCATTTCTTCGGAGGACTTCCGCCACTGCGCCATACAGGACTTCCGCCACTGAGAAAGTCCTGTATGGCGCCTGTTCCTTTAGAGGCGCCTCTGGCCAAAAAAGTAGACGGGGTGCTCTCGAGCACACTGCTGGAGAACCATTTTCTTGCAGCTAAGGGTGCCTCTGACTGAATGCTTTCAGGGGTGCACTCAAGCACAATGAAGGGGTGCCTTTTCCTTACATGTGCATTTCCCCTCAAGAGGGGCGCCTCAGTATGAAAAATTATTGGGGAGGGTGAACTCGAGCATTCTCGGGAGAGCGCGTTTCGACGGCCGATGAGACGTCACCTTCCATGGAGGCAGGGGCACATGCCCCCAGTGCCCCCGCTGTATCCGCCCCTGATCCGACCATAACCACCCGCCAGATCTCCTCTACCATCTGCGGACGCAGGAAATCACTAATTGTCACATACATAGGCTGCAGGTGATTATGGTGCCTTGTGATTATACGTGGCTAAATGGGGTGGAGGTAACAGAGTACGGTGCCCCCCCCCCCCCCACACACACCTTCGGGGCGGGGATGGCCGAGTGGTTAAGGTGTCGGGCCATGGGTACCAAAGGTCCCGAGTTCGACTCTAGCGCCACTCAGGACATTTCCCAATCCCGCGGCCCACCGGCGAAACAGTGTGGGCGGCGCCATTAGCCGTGAATGTGCATAAAGTGTGTCGTGAACCAACCAATATACAAACAATAAACAAACACACACCTTTAATCCGGATGGTGAGCATCGAGCATATGTCGTTGACTGCAAAATAATCGAGGATGAAACCACCCGGCATCCCTCATGAGCTTGGGCATTCGTCACCTCTGTGTGTGATAAGGCGCCTCGAGTGCGGGGGCGGCTCACAAGGATCGGCCAGGTAAACGTCGCGTGCCTCATCTGTGGGAACAGTGTGTTGGCTAACAAATATTTTATGGATGAGACTTGGTTCAAGTATACCCTAAATATATTCCTTTCTCGAGGAAACTATCTCCTCCTTTAGTCGGACACTATATTTTCATATAACAAAGTTCCAAACATGATAAAAATATCGTTGTAGCTTGAGGCATTTTTTGTTGTTGTAAATGTGCTCCAGTCACAACAGAATCCCAGCACGCGGGTGACTGTTTCCCCATGAAACAGCATCTACGGCTTGTCACCACGGTGACATCTTGTTTATTGGGTGGTTCACGACACACTTTATGCACATTCACGGCTAATGGCGCCGCCCACACTGTTTCGCCGGTGGGCCGCGGGATTGGGAAATGTCCTGAGTGGCGCTAGTGTCGAACCCGGGACCATTGGTACCCATAGCCCGACACCTTAGCCACTCGGCCATCCCCGCCCCACCACAGTGACATCATCCCTTCTACAGACCCAATTTGTCACCACGGTGACGTTATCCCTTCTACAGACCCGGCTTGTCACCACGGTGACATCATCCCTTCTACAGACCCAATTTGTCACCACGGTGACGTTATCCCTTCTACAGACCCGGCTTGTCACCACGGTGACGTTATCCCTTCTACAGACCCAATTTGTCACCACGGTGACGTTATCCCTTCTACAGACCCGGCTTGTCTCCACGGTGACGTCATCTCTTCTACAGATTCGATTTGTCACCATGGTGACGTCATGCCTTGTACAGACCCAGTTTGTCGCCACAGTGACGTCATGCCTTCTACAGGCCCGATGTATAACTATGACGTCATACCTTCTACAGACCCGGCTTGTCACCACAGTGACGTCATTCATTCTATAGAGCCGACTTGTCACCAAGGTGACGTAATCCTTTCTACAGACCCGCTTCGTCACCACGGTACCTTCCAGCTGGGCGCCATTAGCCGTGAATGTGCATAAAGTGCGTCGTGAACCACCCAATAAACAAACAACCTCCTTCCAGTTGGCTACCTCTTCCGCTCAACTTCATGCTTAATCTCGTTAGTCCACCCGGGCCATCCTGAGAGCACACAATTATAGAGACAACGACACCAATCGAGGCATCGATACCACGCCCTCCTAGCTCCGTCTCATTACAAAGACAGATGGTCTGGGGCGACAAGGCCCTTCTGTCACTTCTGGA
This sequence comes from Imbricaverruca yamaguchii, assembly GCA_034440575.1. Taxonomy (NCBI): domain Eukaryota; kingdom Metazoa; phylum Arthropoda; class Thecostraca; family Neoverrucidae; genus Imbricaverruca; species Imbricaverruca yamaguchii. The sequence continues at coordinate 245,796 of JAOTOL010001145.1, read as the reverse complement.
TGCCCGCCCGTCTCGTATCTCGTGAGAGAGCCTCCATGCACTTGGAGACACCCTGATAGCGTACATTCTGCCCGCTTCCAAACGCAAGCACTTCGATACCGGTATCAGTGCGCAGCCGGGTCTGCAATGTGAGCGCTGACGTTCACGGCCACAGACACGGGAGCGAAATTGACGGCACTGGACAGTTTTAGCCAGTGATCTAGAACATTTACGGCGTGGCGTGGGGACAATCCGCTCATCTTGCCTACAGCAGTTCAAGAGCGTAACATGACCGCATAGTCGGCGGTCCTCCAAGCCTCCACCACCGCCGTCGCCGCCACTGACACTGCCACTGCCACTGCCACTGACACTGTCACTGCCACTCTCACTGTCCGGATCTAATGTCACGCAAAAGACATCCCTGTCGGCTCAGACACAGCTGCGCCAGGAACGACCGTGTTTCCACCGGGGTAGCTCTCAACAGCTGTACAGCAGCTATTTCGGGACATCTGGTGCATAAACAACTGCTGCAAGCCCCTCCCCTCCCCCTCGTGACCGCCCGCACAACAAATGACATCCCCAGGAATTCTTAGGGTGTCACTGAGGCAGACGCGAGGTTTGCATATCGCATTAAACTAATTGCGTCCTGTCGACTTCCTGTCTGGTGTATGACGAAGCCCTGCTAATGGCCAGAACGGTGGGCAGTGGTGCTCGCTTTACCTGCTGATGGCACGCTTCAGCGACCAGGCGCTCAACTGATTTCCCATGGGACTGATATCGCGCTGAATGGCACATTAGTGCTCGTGTCATGCTTGGTTTGCTGACGCTCCGCTCCTTCACTTATGAAATATCTATTGAAATACACACCGTAATTGTCGATTCTGTGAAATGACTCTGAAACTATGCCCGGGGAAGTTCAGACATGGAGGGTTACCTGCACTACTGGCGCGCAGTTTCCTCGCTCGCTTTCGTTGTATAGTTTTAAGTTTGCTCGCTCCATGCGTTACTACACGAGTAACTAAATAATGCCGCTACTTCTCCCCATATTTAACCTTTTGCCGTAGTCAACCAAATCATGCTGGGCGCTACATGACCAATGTAGTCGATGCGCCCTTAAGCCCTAATAACTAACTAACTAACCAAATCATGCGCTACTCCCCATATTCACCCTTTTGCCGTAGCTAACCAAATCATGCCACTACTACTCCTCATATCCAAATCTCAGCCGTAACTAGCCAAATGATCCCATCATTCCGACCCGCGTTCAACCTTTCGTGGTAACTAACCAGATGATGCCACTTCTCTTCCCCGTACACAGACTTTTACCGTAAACTTTAGATAGTTGATTCAACGAACTAAATTTGTTTCGATCATGTAGGATATTGACGTGTTTGTGGTGTGGTAGTTACCATGATATTCTTGGTAAAAGTCTAATCAGCGCAGCATGAAATCCAGAAGTGATTCAGTCTCACCCCAAGCAGCACATGTATACCGGACAGACCTTTACAGATAAATGCATTGCGGGGTTTCGCATTCCTAAGGCTAGTGACCTCAAAAAGCATTGTGGTGGGGGTCAACGTAATATTGGATGTTGAATTCACCGATGGTGATTGATTTTTCGTTTTAATTTCGTAATGAGTTCCTTCCTGTCTGTTATGCTTAAAACTAGTTTGTATATTTTGCGGTGTGTTTTGTAATATTTTATCCAAGAGCGACACGTCTGCAGCCAGTACAATTAACTCCTTCGACGCAAGGTGGAGGACAATTTTAGGGAGAGGACAATGTTCTGGTTGACAACTTCCAGAACCAGTCTACTTTTTGAGTCCCGGTTGGGACATGGGATGCACGTTCAATAGTGAAATTATTCGTCCTTCGGACGAACATTCGGGTCGACATCTTGCCGTCTTAAAAGCTGGCGGATCTTTGGGAAGGATGCATCCGGACCATGCCACCCTCCCCCACCACATTGAGCTTGGAAGATGAGTAGGGCAAGCAGGTATTTATCCATCCTAAGCTCATAGCCTAGGCTTCTTGAACCAGGGTAATTCATCTAAACATAGACCTGACCGTCATGGAGGAGTGACCCTGGGAGCCATCACATAGAAACGGGCAGGAGATTCACCTTCAAGGTTGCCAAACTAATCTACAAAGCATATGTGCGATGGAATTTGGAAGTAAAAATTTGCTGTTTTCAATTTTCTGAGGTGAAGTCGCCGCGCGGTATTCAACGCCTGTGGCGTCGCCACGGTGTTCAATTTCTGTTCTGCCGAACTGAATACGATGGAACATTCGTACGATTCCTAGTTATGTCGCATATTTTTTCTTATCTTTCTTCTTTCTTACCTTCGTATATATTATCGGACTTCCAACATTCTGTGTTCAGACACAATCACTCAAGTTACCATCGATCTTGGACCAACGGCATGATTGGCTCAAGAATACTCACAAGGCATCCAAAATTGAGCATTGTCGGAGAAGCCACCGTGGTGCTTTTCATCTGGGCATAATTTAAGATACCGCCATATGCTTATGACTGTGGGGGCAGGAGACGGTGGCTCCCCACTCTCGAAGTGGAGAGCAGCTCATTCAACGTCACATTAACCGTGTGGCGTTGACGTCCTTCGTCCGCCCGTGCTTGCAAATGTGGCATCAAGGCACCATACCCGAGGCTGGAACAGGATCGGCTGTGTCCCTGTACTGCAGACGGCAGCTCTCACCAGCTCCACCAACTCTCACAGCTCCAACAACTCCACCAACTCTCACCAGCCCTCACCAGCCCTCACCAGCCCTCACCAGCTCTCACCCTCACCAGCTCTCACCAGCCCTCACCAGCCCTCACCAGCCCTCACCAGCCCTCACCAGCTCTCACCAGCTCTCATCAGCTCTCACAAGCTCTCACCAGCCCTCACCAACTCTCACCAGCTCTCACCAGCTCTCACCAGCTCTCACCAGCTCTCACCAGCTCTCACCAGCTCTCACCAGCTCTCACCAGCTCTCACCAGCTCTCACCAGCTCTCACCAGCTCTCAGCAGCTCTCACCACCTCTCACCACCTCTCACCACGGGACTTCCGTTCTCGTGGCGGAAGCTAACACGAGTTCCTATAGGGACGGATCCAGATTTTTCCCGCCGTGCGAGACAACAGCTGGGACATTTCCTGCCCGTGCGGTAGCCGCCCTCCGGTCGCTGGCCCCGCCGGAATCCAATAACGCGCCCGAGCTCGACAGACGTCGCGTGCCGCCCTTTAATTACGGCCGGCCCGGGGCGGCCCGTCGTCCTCGTCAGCGGTGAATGCAAATAGTTCGCGAAGATGATACCAAGGGAGGCCGGGGTGGCCGCTCGCCTGCTAACGAGCGTCATTGTTAGCACTGTGGGCGACGACATGGGGAGGGGCAAACACGCGAGACTGCACCCACCCACTCTGGGGAATGGGATGGGGACGTGACTGGGAGGAGAAGGCAGGAGAGGAGAGGAAATGCGTGAGACTGGACCCACGCACTCTGGGGACTGGAGTGGAAGTAAAGTGGAAGGGAATAGAGGAGAGGGATGGGGAAATCACGCGTGATAGGACCCACCCACTCCAGGGAATTGTTTGCTTGTTTATTGTGTGGTGCGCGACTTTGTGCACATTCACGGCTAATGGCGCCGCCCGAACTGTTTCGCCGGTGGGCCGCGGGATTGGGAAATGTTCCGAGAGGTGCAAGTGTTGAGCCCAGGACCTTTGAGACCCAGTGCCCAACACCTTAGCCACTCGGCCATCGCCGCCTCACTTTGGGGAATGGGATGGGGGCGTGAAGGGGAGAGGGAGGGGTGCAAACACGCGAAACTGAACACACTCGGTCTAGTTTGATTTGCTTGAACAGAAGTGAATGCGGGGAACAGCGCTGGCGGATTTCTTTTTTGGAGTGTGGGGGCTCTGAGGCTATCGGGTGGTACTTTTCAGTAATTGCGCGAACAACTTTCGGGTGTGTAGGTGTCCATGCAATAGAAAGCATATCGTGGCAAATAAACGAAAAATCGACATCATCATTCTCTCCCGTCATTGCGCAAAGCAATTGAAAGACAGCGAGAGTAAAAATGGCGAGCTACCTTCTTCTCTTGACTATGGCGGACAACACTAATCGCTATAGGGTAAAATTGAAATCGAAACATTTACATAGGGCGCCAGTATCAGTCGAAAGGCCTGTTATAGGAAAGGGCCCGCTGCACCTATGTGAGGCCTTTTTGTATGCTTAACTATAAAAGGACCCCTATATCTCAAATCATTGTTTGCCTCTATAACTATCGAGTCAAATCACAGGACCCTCTATAACTATCCGAAATACAATACAAAAATCGTCTGTACTTCTAATGTATTTTTTTTCAAGAACTTTTTGTAGTGGCGGGAGGTTTTTTTTTAGGTGGGGTGGAAGGAATGTCGGGCACCGTCGCCGTAGCGCGGCTGCCAACAACCCACAGCCAAAGAGCAGACAACACCACACGGGTCCCGGCCCTCAAATCATGGGTGGTAAATTATCCGTTCTAAAAGCATTGTGGCAACTATCAGTTGTTAAAACCATCTAACTATCTGCTAACTGACAAAGCCAACGAAAACTAACCGGCAGCAGGAGCAACGGCGAGACGTTGTATTCCTTCAGCTCACTTGATGAGAACAGTAGGCCGAATATTTCGAGCATCGCGTATAACAACTCGTCCCTAACATTCAAACAGATCAATGCAGGTGCCAGGTGTTTCGGAATGCAATTCGATCTGTGGCATATGCATAATATTTTTGTTAAGGCAAAATAAGAAAACGAAGGCAGAAGGAAGCAAAAATGGCCCACAGTGATAATTCTTATTCAAAACGTGTAGGAAAATATAATTCAACGATTTATCCCCAACAGGTAGCTCTCCATCCCATGCTACGCTGCAAACCGAAATACGCTCTAACTCCGTTGACTAAGTTTCATCACAAAATGTATGGTATATCTCCTGGTTTAACTTGAAATAATAACAAACCATTTTAATTTCCAGACGGCGTAGATTTGCGTATCATATTCAGAAAAAGGTCGTCTCAATCATATCATATTCAGGAAAAGGTCGCTTTTTATCAGCTCTCAGAAATCACCCCATTGCGGGACATATGATATACATCTGAATAACATTATTTGATGATACCCTGTGTGGGTGACATTATCTGCTAAATCTTGCTGTTTGTGTGGAAACTTTTACCATATCTGAAACGTCCAAAGCTATGACATTAATGACAGATGCCCAGGTTACAATGGTTGCGGGGGTGCGTCCTGGGTTCGTGTACTGGTTATACAAGCTCCGTCATAAATAAAACTAGCATAGTTAAGTTTTGAACGGATGAGCGATCGATATAGCATGATCAGCGTTTATCCAGCAATTTTTCGATATGGTGTATGTGCGTCAAACGTGAGTCAAACTGCATCCAAAGAAACCGGACCACCAACCGCATTGGCAACTTCTCCTCGTACAATAAAACCTCCATTTTCGGACAGAGGCAGCGGCGGCAGAAGTGAAGGGAAACTGTCTTTGCCGTGGAGAAGCAGAAACTGTTCTTACTACCCAAGTTCTCCAGATCTTTGAAGACTAGCTACAGCTTGCAGCTGTCTGCATCAGCGGGGTCCTTGAAACGCATGACAACATCGCAAAGTCATCCACGTATAAGGATCCCCCAACACACTGAGGAAGAGATTCCTCAATATCCATGATCATGACACCAAAAATAATGACAGAACACCCAGTGCACTTCCTAATGAGACTCCATTATCTTGCACATGTCAATCAGAGAGGCAGTCGCCAATTCGCACACGAAATAATTAATTCGCTTAGGCGTTTTGTTAAAAAAAATTGTCCATGTGTCCTTTGATTCCATGTTTATCATTCTTGCAAACTCTCCGTCTACCACGGCTTAGGTGGAGAGGACTGAGCAGTCCTCTTGAACCGGCTGGCCTTGGTTCTATTCCTCACCTGCAGATGCTGATCGGGAGATCTCGGATTCGCCGCCAGGGCATTTATGCGTGACGGGTGAGACTTCGGTCCCTTCGGCGTCGTTTTTGGTCCCTTCGGCGTCGTTTTTGGTGTGCTGCCTTTCCTCGTAGGCGACGCGAGAAGCACTCGGACAGCCCGAAGAAGAGCAGTCAATTGTGTGACCAATTCGGAAGCCATGTTTGACTGTGCGAGTTGCGAGGTAGTTAAACTGTTTTGTGTGGAGAATATGATATTCTATCGTGCGACTTTTCGTGGAGGTCCTTGGCCTCTCTAAACGTATCTTTTTGGTATACTTCATTGAGATGATCTCCCTTTCCTTGGTATAATTTGGACACGTTATCGTACGAGGTGTTCCTACCCTTCACCGCAGTTGATCTTCCCTCAGTATCATCCCGGTTCCAGTTCTTCCCTCAGTGTCACTCCGGTTCCAGCTCTTCCCTGAGTATCACCTCGGCTACAGCTCTTCCCTCAGTATCACCTCGGCTACAGCTCTTCCTCGGTATCACCCCAGTTCCAGCTGTTCCCTGAGTATCACTCTGGTTCTAGTATATCCGTCCAGCAACGCTGTTCGTACGGTTAGGTTATCATACCTTCCATTCCAAGTGGTTATGCTATTATGTTGCTTTGGTGGTGCAACGGTGTTGTTGCGACTGTGTTGCTGTGCTGCATATAATTGCGTTTCTGTGCAGCTGTAATTTTGCTGTTAGGGTTGCGTTGTCATCTTGCTGTTTATGATTGTGCATTTATGATTGCGCCGTTACGCTGTTGTAGTGTTGTTGTCACGGTGCTGTGATTGTGTTGCTATGGCTGTACTGCAATGCTGTCGTGGTTGCGTTGTCATAATGCTGTTGTGATCATGCTGTTATGATTGTACTGTTATGCTGTTGTGGTTATGTTGTCGTATGGACGCTGTGATTGTGGCCGCTGTGCTAGTGCTAGGGCGTGAGTGTCTCTTGCGCCGGCACCTATCTTCGTTCGTATATTCGTTAGGTTACCTGCATTCGTACGGTAACCTAACGAATTAACTTATGGACATGATAGTAACGCACTGTGCCTGTGCCCGCAGCATCGTGAGCATCAATCTCATCCGTGCTGAGTCCATCGCTGGAGCGACATCGTCCCGACCTGACCTGACCTGACCTGGCCGGAATGGCGACCTGGACCGACCTGCCGACGATCCTGGCGGCGGCCGACGGTCGCGCCGCGTTCTACGGCTACCTGCGCGCCATGGACGCCGGCGACCGGTCGCCGCGCCGGCTGTACCGCTACCTCGAGCTGCTGGACGAGGTGGCGCTGTTCCGCGAGCAGGCCGACGACACGCAGCGGCGCGCCGACCACATCCTGGCGGCGTACGTCGGTGCCGACCACCCGCTCAACGGGCTGGCCGGCGCGGCGCCCTCCGAGAAGGCGGTGCGCGAGCTGCACCTGCACGAGGCCGGCGGCCTGTTCGGCGACCTGGAGGCGGCCGTGCACGAGCAGCTGTCGCCGATGGTGACGCAGTTCCTGCGCGACGTCGAGCGGGGCGACAGGTCGGTGCGCCAGCGCGTCAAGGAGTCCGGCTACCGCGAGTTCGTGGAGCGCCTGCACGGACCGAAGAGGCGCGCCAAGTGCGCCGGCAACTCCTGCTCGCTCTGCTAGTGTGCGCAGTGCAGGTCGTCTCTTCGCCGTGACGGAACAAGAGTCGGCGGTGTTTCGTGTCCATGAAGCTTCGTCAGCCCGACGTTGTCAGCATTCGTGAAGCCTTCTGGGCCCAGCGAGGCTGGCGTCTGTGAGACTTACTCAGTGTGGCTTGGTCAGCGTGTGGGAAACTTGCTCGGTCGCATGTGGACGTTGAGTGGCGGCCGACCTCGCTGATGTTCCCGTGTGCAGGTGCACGTCCGTCAGGCCGTGATGAAGCGCCGGTGCACCATGTCGGCGCAGCGCACACTCCGCACCGGTGCACCATGTTGGCGCAGCGCACACTCCGCACCGGTGCACCATGTTGGCGCAGCGCACACTCCGCACCGGTGCACCATGTTGGCGCAGCGCACACTCCGCACCGGTGCACCATGTTGGCGCAGCGCACATGCCACACCGGTGCACCATGTTGGCGCAGCGCACACTCCGCACCGGTGCACCATGTTGGCGCAGCGCACACTCCGCACCGGTGCACCATGTTGGCGCAGCGCACATGCCACACCGGTGCATCAGTACCAGCCCCCTGAAGAACAACGGGCGGTGGTCATGAGAAATCCTGGCTGAGACCAACGAAATGATACTTCGAAGACTGAAGCAAGAGGGCACCACCTTTGTGAGCAGCAAACGTCCACCCGACTTCCGCACGGCCCGGTGACGTCAGTCTCCAGCGACGTCGCTGAGCGGTGATGCCAGTTGGCCGGCGTGAGATTGCGACCGAGATATGGGCCTGATCGGCCTGCTCTGACCAATTAATATAACTGTGGCTATAGCGACTATAACGCTGTAGCCGGGTCATGGTCGGCCGGTCCGGTCAGTTGGTCCTACAGCCACGTCATGTTCGGCCGACCTGGTCAGTTGGTCCTACAGCCATGTCATGTATGGCGGGTCCGATAGTTGGTCCTACAGCCGCGTCATGTTTGGCCGGTCCGATAATTGGTCCTACAGCCGCGTCATGTTCGGCCGGTCCGGTCAGTTGGCCTCGCTAGCTGCCTTGTCAGCCGTCAGTTCCGGCTGCCCTCATCTTCCTCCTGAGATATCTTGTGAGTTCCTCGCCAGCTGCCGTCAGCTGCCTCGCCAGCTGACAACAGCTGCCGTCGCTGGCTCGTGTCGTCAGCTGACCTCGCCAGCTGCTATCCCGGCCGTGCTCGCCAACTGCCACCCATCAGCTGCTGTCATCAGCTGCTCAATTTGCTCGGCTGATCGGATGGAGGACCGTCGGTGGAGATTCACCTGGTGGCTTGGTCGGATGGAGGACCGTCGGCGTAGATTCACCTGGTGGCTTGGTCGGATGGAGGACCGTCGGTGTAGATTCACCTGGTGGCTTGGTCGGATGGGGGACCGTCGGCGTAGATTCACCTGGTGGCTTGGTCGGATGGACAGGTGGGGTCAACTTAATCAGCTGATAAATCGAACACAATCTGCTAATGGTCTGGGTCGGGCCACCTGAATACTATGAAATAATCATTGGATTTTTGACGCGTGATAAGCTGATCATCCAGATCTGATAAACTGATTATCAACGACGGTAACGATGAAGCCGATACATGATCGGGAACTGATCAGCTGATGATTCAGGTCTAATCAGCTGATCATCGTGATCGGATCAGATCGAGCCGGGTTTGGGGGCTGCAATGGTTCGCTCATCAGGTCCTCGCGCTCGCGCGGCATGTTGGTCATCAGGCGATACCCCAGCTGCGTGCATGGACATGTTGGCCATCAGGTGGTACCCCAGTCGCGTGCATGGACATGTTATCCATCAGGTGATACCCCGGCCTCATGTATGGACGGCATGTTGGCCATCAGACGAGCGTCGGGTTTTCAGGGCGTAGGACGTGCACCGGCCCTAGTTGTCTGAGGCGACCACGGCGGGTGGGCGCTAACTGTCGACTGGTCTGGTCTGGTCGACTGGTCTGGTCTGGTCTGGTTTGGTCTGGTCGACTGGTCTGGTCTGGTCGACTAGTCTGGTCTGGTTTGGTCTGGTCGACTGGTCTGGTCTGGTCTGGTCGACTAGTCTGGTCTGGTTTGGTCTGGTCGACTGGTCTGGTCTGGTAGACTGGTCTGGTCTGGTCTGGTCTGTCGACTAGTCTGGTCTGGTTTGGTCTGGTCGACTGGTCTGTTCTGGTCTGGTCGACTGGTCTGGTCTGGTCTGGTCTGGTCGACTGGTCTGATATGAAACTGGCACGATGTGAATTGACGCTCGTTGGTACTCCACATGGAGATGTATGCGATGGCCTGCGAGCTTTTCATTCTCTGATCCGTGTACATGCCTTATTAATTCGTAGTACATGATCAGGTAATTGTGAGTGGCAGGTCTACCGGTTGTGGTCATCAGGTCATGTGGCTGAAACATTTCGTAAGGTGGGCAAAATGCGAGCTTAATCTCGATGTTTTTTCCAGTCATTCAGATAGTGACTCAGCGGATGGAAAGGTTTGCTCAGTAGGTAGTTTACATACTCGCGTGACAAGCAAATGCCATGTGAACTATTGTTCTTTGTGGTTCTCTGCCCATACGTCACGATCAACCAACTGCTGGGTTACCAATCGGGGCTTTTCTTTGTTTGTGTTATTTTCACGACGTGCTTTGTGCGAGTACCCTCTTCTAACCTGGATGAATGTGACTTGGCTATTCGCTGGTTTCACCCGCCTGCTTTATTGCAGTCGTGCTGTTAGAGCATGGTCAGTTACAGTGCCATGTAACCTGTTCCTCTGGTTCTCATCTGTGTTAGCATTGTGTTATGAATAACGCACGTTCCATGTATTACAGGTATTTTGATAGAATGTGCATATATATATATATATATATATATATATATATATATATATATATATATATGTATATATGGATATATGTATATGTATATATATATACATATATACATTTATATACGTATATATATATACATATATATATATATATATATATATATATATATATATATATATATATATATATGTATATATATGTGTGTGTAATGACTTTCCACCTAGTTTCAATACAATGGGAGTGGTTTCTAGAATACGTCGCCGAGTGGTTTTAATTTAGATGGAGCCTCAATTGTATGTGGCTAAGCAACACCAATATAGACATCTGTAGAAGAAACTTGAAGATGCATTACATACATCATCTCGAATTGGATAGCCAACAGATAGCGATGTATACTTGTGATCAGTTCCTTGGCCAAGTGAAAAGTGAGCGCACTTTATACAGCTCCCGGGCCGAGATGGACGGGGAGCACAGAGCAGTCTACAGCCCCGCGATTGGTCGATGGGATCATGGAACACCCTCACTTTAAACCCCAAATTCAGTGTAAAGGGGACATTTTCCCTCCAGTCGCCGAGTCGAGTGGATAAGGAACACGCTTCAGTCCCTAAGCTGAGTGGGCACATCCTATGATACAAATGGTTATTAGGGGTGCTACCAGCCCCTCTTAGAATACTATCCCCTTTTGATACTAGCTCAGAGTTGGCGAGGTATAGCAAATCCTTGGCAAATGGTCCCAAAAGGTTTGCCAGTGGCAACGTGACCGTGTCCGAGAAACGCCAAACCCAGAGACGAGGGCTTCGGCTGGCTTCGCAATACGTTTTACGTTTTTAGAGGAAAAGGTTGATTTTAGGTGTTTCTGGACGACGATGCAGGTGCGGGAGCAGATGTTGAGGGCGAAGCCTGACTCACGGGAAGAGGGGGGATCCAGGGAGGGAGGTGGACAGGGTGGATTTGGGGTGGTGATGAGGCATGTGGGAGGGGAGGAGAGGGGGAAGCTGGATGACGGACGAGAATTTGGAGGCGAGGATTTTAAGTCGAGCGATGTGATGCATGGGATTGGCTGGGCTTGGGTGGAAGGCACCGAGCAGGCCTCTTCCGCCAGTTGGCCAGAATCCACGATATAGGCTATACCTATATCCCCTATACAGAATCTACCTATATAGGCTGATCTGCACGTGGATTCTGACCTCATATGAGTGGGATCTCTGTGGTTTTAGCGACTTTTTGGAGTGGCTGCTCCCGTCTCACCGGCGACAGAATACGGTAGAGACGTTACGAAATACGGAATACGGTTAAGACAGTACTCCAAATGCTCGGAGGTCTGTTAGTTGGGTGTATCAGCCCCGAGATGCTGTCCGGCTCCATGTGTTGCGGGAGCGAGATGTTGTGATAGTTCGTAGGTGAGAGGCTTACCACGGTCATCTTAAAGCTTATGGAGTTATCTGGCGTGGCAGGGTTGTTTCGCCCTTCTCCTGTCACCTCGATCGTAGCCAACAAATTGTTCGTGCACGGTGCACGGATTGATAATTTCGGTTTAAGGGCGCGCCGACTACAGGGTCATTTTGTGCCCACAGTGTTGCACTGAAATAAGATGAGGTCTAAGAAGGTAGTGTTCGGATGGGAGGGAAATAAAATTATTGGGTATGCCAAGAAGCAAAACGTCATGACACTTCGTATTCAATGATAATAAAACATCGTAAGTAGGAGCGGATCCAGAAGCCCTACTTGGGAGGCAATACAAAATCAGATTTTAACAAACGTATCAGATAATGGCTAACATCCTTCAGGTCTGTTTCAGGCAGGAAATATGTCACAAAATGTTACTTAATTCGGAGAAGATGCCGTTTTGGTCCACAATCTCGATAAACACCAGCATCATGAGGAAAGCGGCCGAGCCCAGTAGCTCCCCCTTGAATCCGCAACCGATCGCACGCTGCGCCACAACTTTTTTCCCCAGTATTTGTCCCTTGCGCTCGTAGCCAATTTGCATATTTTTCACCTCTGGCCGGGGGGGATGGCAACTTTTCGGCGCAAACCACAATTTTTCATTCCGCGTATTTCGTTCAAAAAGGAATGCTTTGCTCGAGCCTGGCAGAAAGTGGCAGAAGTGCGAAAATACCTTTTTTTCTCCATTTCAATCGGTGAGTAATATTATGTACCATGAACAGGACAACAGTACCGAAAAAAAAAACTCCAAACGATGTACTGGCAAAGCGTGCGGACTTGTATCTTGCTGTTTGTATTCCCAGGAACATCTCGGAGAAAACAGTACAGTAAGCATCGAAACCTACCCAACTGCATCTCACCAATCATGCGTCAGAAGCACAACACAACAGGAAATCCGCCGACGATGACGACTGTCCACGTTATCGCACCTGTAGCCTGCTGCTGGTGACCTCAGACAGACAAAAATTATTGGCATCAACCAGAACTATCATTTGCCAGACTCTTGTTCACTATGTCAGTAGCCATCACATGGATACCACTGTCAAACTAGCCAGGTAGGCGAGGTGCTTGCGCAGTGGATCGTGTAGGGAGACGTACCGAGACGCACAGGCAGCCGCAGGTCGGAAGGTTCGTTCGTGAGGAAGCCCGCTTGAGCTCCGACAGACAGACAGTCACGTACAGTTAAAATTGACCAATTGCTACAACGCTGTACAGAGAGCGGATTTATAGCGGCCGCGGTCCAAGTAGTTTACCCCGAGAAATGCTTCTTAATAGTATTAGTTGCGCTTAGTGTACGAGAAAACATTACGCGTCTCGTCCAACTTGGAGTGCTTCAGGGAACATTGGCACGGTACGTCATAATCGCAAGCGATCGTAGCGGCGCGTCAGCACACATCACATCTGTGTCGAGTATCTACCACGACATGGTCGGTTATCACCTCACTAACATTGCCAACAGCTCGATCACATCCATCAATGAAACGCCATCGTGATCTAACTCTAGATCACAGTACATAGTCAGGACAAAATATGACCGATCAGACGGGCTTCGCTATGAGCACGCGTTGCCAAGTCCAACACACCAGCAGTACAGGTGTAAAGCACGACGCCATCGCAGCTACAAGACAGGACGGTCTAGTCCATCGGGCGCTGATCTCACTGTAGGATGCTGCGAGCGTCTACTGAAAAATTGCGTTCGTGAGACCTCGCAACGTCAAAAATCCAATGCAGCGTCTCACCATCTTTAAGTCCCTCATGCGGGGCGGATAATAGCGATGAAATGATGTATGAAAATCCAGCTACTCACATGCACATTTCGCACTAAAGGAAGCCTAAATTTGAAACCTGACGACAGTGCCGGAAGAGCAGAACCAGAGCCCTGGTTATTAGGACCACAACACCTCGCGACGTATCTGCCACTGCAAACATCAACCGTCCACCCGCATAGAGTACCTGGGTTTTTGGGTCTAGTTGTAGACGGTTTCATAGCACATAACCCAAAACGTATCAATGACCTCCAATATCAGATCCGAGTGAATTACATACATATGGGGTAGACGTGCATCCCCAGCTTTTGTAATGAATCCCTAATTCCCTCCAGCTTTAACCACCGTACGGAAACGACATTTTGCTGAAATGAAGCAGATGCAATGGAAACAAAATGTTGTAAAATATGCTAAGTATTGTTTAGAAAAGCTAGTATATTATGTCTGTGAAATTCCAGTGCAGTGGCCCGCCCAGCAAGTGTGCTTTTGGACGCTATGACTGGCACTGTTCCTGTGCATTCCCGGCCGAAGCCACACAGTATTGCATGACAACAGAAACACCGCGGGTGTATCAGTTGCAGCTGCCACCATCTGTAGGAACCATAGACAGTGCTGGGGGCTTCATGTCACGTTCCTACCACGAGGTTTGCTCACACGACTCCCCTCGCCGCAAAATATTTTTGAGGAAGGGCTGCATTCGCCTCACAGTACAGTTCGTAGCCTAGCTGCCCGCTGTCCGTAACTGCCGGCTGCTGACGGCAAGGCACGGCGATGTGCCCACACCGCGGTCCGAGACCGAACCGGCGCAACGGCCAGTCGCTGCGGCCAGCTCAGGCGTCGGCACAGTAAATGGCGAGCCATGGTCAGTACCCGCTTACCCGCATAATCGCAGCGGGCTGAGATCCAAACAGGTGCGGATGGGCAGATCCCACTGAACCGAGCCACAGCTCGCAGGATGACGGCTGGTTTTATACTTTGGGCGATGACGATGCAGTGTTGACCGCGATTTGAAAGACTGTCACATTCTGAAATTTGTTTGTCAGTGACTGTTTTTTATTGTTGACTCGCCGGTCCAGTCGGCAAATTGAAAATTTGTTTCCTATCCACATTGTTTTTGAAGAATTTGCATGCATGAATATATTTACATTAATCATGGCGAAAATGTATACAAAATGTACTGAACAGATGCCATTTGCATAGCAATCCAGTAACAATTTCGTGTCTCTACTTCTACTCGTCTACTCTCCATTATGGAAAAACCTGAGTTACTTTTTTTAAAGAGCCACCGGCCCGGTGAGGTTTAGCATTGCATGGTTGTGGCAAAAATGTTACGGCTGCTACTCACGAAATGGGAGTTTGATTTCGTCTCCATTCAATCATTCCGTAACCTTCAGCTGAGGGCTATTTACTGCAGATATATGAAATATATAAGACGTGATAGAGCAAAACAAATGTATCCCCTACTTAAAAATGTCCCTCGAATCAACAAGATTAAATAACAAATCTACCTGTGGCATAGTCCGATTGGTTTTCCAGCCTGGAAACTTATGGTCAAGTGGGTAGAGATAGCTCAGTAGTACGCCACAATTTGTCGCATGGTGGAACTGCCGTGGGACATTTACTTCCCTCTGAACCTCCCCCACCATCCAACCTGATGTACTTTGGTCACACACGGGGCACATTGGAAAACGGACTCGACGCTCAACTCACGACACTTGGCACCTAAGTGGGCGGGTCATCGCTCCAGGTCACCGCCACACGTTCGCGACGTGTGGTTGTGGCCTGGTGCGGTGAGTGAATATCAGTCACATCTGAATGTCAGTCGCATCTGAGTCCAAAGCTGGATGTCAGTCACATCTGAGCCTGGCGTACCGCCGCGGTGACGCCGAACGGCGCTGGCAACATACTGTCGGCCACGCCCACAACAGCCGCCGCAGTCGACCACGCCCACCGACTGTCGACCACGCCCACAGCGCAGCTCCGAGCTGCGCGGACATCCAGTTTGCGAGTCATTTCTTGGCCCCGGTCGCGGCGCCACCACGACGATGGTGCGCCAGACCACCCCGCCCCACGCATTGCACCTGCCCGCGTCCTGTCCGGCACTACCAGCCGGGCGGACAGGACAGCCGCCGCCGCAGCCGGCCGCCACAGAGACTGACAGAGACAGACTGACTGACCGTCAGGAGCTGACAGAGTGGTGCCGCTGGGCCTGTCATCTGAATGTCAGGAGCTGACAGAGTGGTGTCGCTGCGTCAGGACACCACTTTGTCGACTGACAGAGCCGCGCCCGTCATCTGACCGTCAGGAGCTGACAGAGTGGTGGCGCCGCGCCCGTCATCTGACTGTCAGGAGCTGACAGAGTGGTACCGCTGGGCCTGTCATCTGATTGTCAGGAGCTGACAGAGTGGTGTCGCTGCGCCTGTCATCTGACTGTCAGGAGCTGACACGAGTGGTGCCGCTGCGCCTGTCATCTGACTGTCAGAAGCTGACAGTGGTGTCGCCGCGTCTGTCATCTGACTGTCAGGAGCTGACAGAGTGGTGTCGCTGCGCCTGTCATCTGACTGTCAGGAGCTGACAGAGTGGTGTCGCCGCACCTGTCATCTGGCTGTCAGGAGCTGACAGAGTGGTGTCGCCGCGCCTGTCATCTGGCTGGCAGGAGCTGACAGAATGGTGTCGCCGCGCCTGTCATCTGACCGTCAGGAGCTGACAGAGTGGTGTCGCCGCGTCTGTCATCTGAAACACACGCAGCAGTCACATGCACGTCAAAGGCACGTCCGATTACCACAGTGGGACGCGCCTGGCTACTATATTAGGTCGCGGCAAAACAAGGCATCAACGCTCTTCTTCATAGGGTGCCAAAGTGAAAATTGTTGCTGAAAATGTGATGTTGAAGTTGAATATTATGAGTGAAACTACAAAAAATGACAAGTTTTCGAAGACGTACAGAACAATCGTAAATGGTAACTGGTAGAGCGGCTGACGAATGCAATAATCCTCACGTTCACTTCTTCGTGAAACTTTACGTTGTTCCCTCATTGGAGAAATTATATTTTGATTCCCTTTATTAAATTGTTTCCTCAATTTAAACAAAAAGGTTGGAGTGTAAAATTACTCGTCAAAGCATGGGATAATATTAGAAACTAACTCTTGGTTCATCATTTCAAGGTCAAATACCGTTGAACGTCAGAACATCAAATGTTACCAATAAATTCTGGGAAAACTAGTTTCCAACATGTAACTCGTCTCTCGCACTAGGGTGCCAGTCCTTTCTCTCTCGATACCGGTTCACATTCAAGGTCAAATTAAACTGCTTTTGAGACAGAAATCACCATCACACTGAAAGATGAGAATATCTACACGTCGAAGCTTTTGTTTTCCATAATATACTGGCCACTTTGAACGTCATAGCACTACCCGTAATTTGACCTTGCATGTGACCTTGAAAGACAACTGCTATCGAGACACAGATCACTGTGACTTTTGAACAAAAGACGTTTTACGTATTGATACATCGATGTTTCTCGAATATACTGGCAACATTGTGCGATCTAGCGTTCCCCATAGTTTGACCGTGAATTTGACCTTGAGGGTCAACTGCTGTCGAGACAAAAGTGACTCTCAACCTATAACAAGAGACGTTGTACATATTGAGACTAATTTTGACCGAATATATTGGCAACTTTGGCGTTCTGGCGTTCTTCATAATTTGACCTTGAAGGTTGAATGCTATGGAGATTGAAACGGTCAGCCTGGAATGTGAGGGTATCTATATGTTGGAACTAGTGTTTCCCGAGCATACTGGCACCCTTTGACGTTCCACCGTTCCCAGTGGTTTGACCGTGCATTTGGCTTTGAAAGTTACCTGATATCGGGACAGAAATAACTGTCGCCTTGGAAGGAGAGACGAGCTCCATGTTGGAACTACAGCTTCCAGAACATGCCGGCAACCTTGGGAGCTCTATCGTCCACCGTTGCTTCACCTTCCATTTGACCTTGAAGGTTAACACGTGTCGTAAAAAGGACATCGGATTCGTAAATAACTCGCCCAGATGGGCGTGGAACCAGGTTTTGTAACTGAAACCGAACATGAATACGTACGTACGTACGAATACAGGATATCATCTGCATGGCTGCACATGATATCCTGATCCATCCAGCCGGCGCCGACCACGGACACCATTCTGCCACGACCACTAGCCGCAGCATGCGGCCGAATTTCAAGTCACCGAGACGAACCACCAGCCGAGACCACCAGCTACAGAGAGGCGCGGCTGGAGCCACACCCACCCGTCTACACGCGCACAGCATGCTTGCTCCAGCGGTCACACTTCCTGACCTGCTCCTGCCGAAGCGTCCCGCCAGAGTTCTCGCCACGCGGCGAGTCTTGTTCCTCAGCGAGTGCAGCTCCAGGCTGCTGATTTCAAACCGCGCCTCCAGGTCCTCCAGCAGCCTGTTGACTTCACTCACCTGGAACGGACGGCGACGGCTGGTTGGCTGGTTGGTTATTTGTTTTACGATACATTGACCGTTGAATCATGTAGCGTCGCCAATCTCTCACGCCGATTGGTCGCGGGCGAAGAGTAGCGACAGGTGAGACTTGAACCCATAACCTTTCGATCGTGAGACGAGTAACTTACCCCTGGGCTATTCATCCCCCACGGCGACGGCTGGATTATCGGTGTGTGGGGAGATACGCTTCACTGGTCGGTTCATTAGGGTCTACGCACTCCATTATGTAACTCGTGTCGGTCTGTGCTTCAACAGCAAGTCAGATGACTTTCAGCGTAGGTACGCAAGAAAACAGGTCATTGATTGCGAGTAGGCCTTACTAGAAATAAGTTCACGCCTAATTAATTAGTGGAGCCAGTGGAGAATCGCTTAATGCATTAGGTGAGCTTGTGCATAGTATAGCAGGGCAAACTTACAATGATTATGGGTACCCAGTCGTTGGTTTTCAGGAAACTTTGAAGCGCATTTTATGCACTGGGAATGCCAAAGCCACTGCGGAACACAATTATCCACCAGTGACAAGAAGAGATGTTGGATGGCACTCTTGAAATGGCAGGATCGACTCCTTGTCATCCGGCTAAATGGCAGGAGAAAGGTTCCCACACTAGGGCGCATCGACTGCATTGATCATGTGGAATTGGACCTCAGAAACCCAACGCAAATGGATGGAAAGTCAGCCACACAATTGTGAGCCTATCCTCAGCGGACCATGATAAGTTTGCAGAAAGCGTGGCAACATTCGTCTGTATGACTTGCATCGGTCCATGTATTCCGTAGAGCACAATGCTGCTACTGAGAGTGGTGTTATATCACCACATAATGAAGGCGTGATATGCAGTGCCATAATCAGCTGCCCCTGTAGGACATCACTGGTTAGTAACGTTGTTTGTTTGTTTGTTTGTTTGTTTATTGGGTGGTTCTCAACGCACGTTGTGCACGATCACGGCTAATCCCACATTGTTCCGCCGGTGGGCCGCGGGATTGGGAAATGGCCCGAGTGGTGCGAGTGCAGTGTCCTAAAGTCACTTCACCATTAACTGTGTGGATGAAGGGAGAAGTTGCTTGGGAATAGTGAAAGATTGGAAGAAAATAAAGGATTGCCACTTAAGGATTAAAATGTGGAATGCCTTTCGCTTCAGTCACATGCATTTTATGTTATTTAGCAGTTGTGTCCATGACTGCGCATACATCATGTGGCAAAATGGTAAAAACTGAAGATGAGGATGAAATACCACAACTCCATTAACTGTGCATTTCCAGGCCATATGGTGAATTATTTTACACTGTGCGAGTGTTGAGCCAGGGACATTTGGTACCCAGAGCTCAGCACTTCAACCGCCTGGCCATCCTCGCTCCGTTTGCTACGTTGGGTTTCGAGTGGTGGGAACGGCAGCAGTGGCAATTACAACGCCACTGGTGTGCAGACAGTGCACCGAGGTCGACGCGCGGAGGATATTCTCGCAGGGCCGCTGATATTCTTCAGACAGGGACTGGAGAGCCGTGAGTAAAATATCGACAGCACAGTTGAGTAGCCGAAGCTTAAAATTCGTTTATTTATTTATTTATTTCACAATACATGCCCTCCACGAGCAGTGGCTCTTACGGACAGTCTGGGTTTTCACAGGTATTTACAAAGAAAGGATAGATTAGTGGTCAGTAGTGGGAGCAGAAGCGCAACAAACATTCGTACACCAACATAATACAATCACTCTCTGCATTGCACACACCGTGCTTGCAACACTAACTATAAACGAGTTTGTAGAAGTGATAGGAAAGCGATCTGCCACCCCTGGCGCCGCGCCTGCCCCGGCGTGTGTTCTTGATGGGCTGTTCTTGGTGGGCATTGTCATGGCGGTGGGATTTGGTGGGCGTTGTCTAGTGGTGGGATTTAGGACAACAAAATTGTTCTACATGACACACATTCCTAAACGTCCACAATCTGGTGGAATTAATGATACACCTTTAGGAATCGGCTACGAGTGATTTTTTTATTGGACCAAGCTACGATCTTTTCTTGATTGATTGATTATTAGGGGTTTTAGGGTGCGTGCGATCTTTTCTTACAATATTGTGAAAATACAAACATTCGCTATCCAAAAGTGGACTCATGGTCCAACATCCCCACCCAATGCTGCTGGTGAACCCGCACCTGCGGCGTTAAAATTCGTTCCTCAGGACAACACAATGGGCTGTGCGGAACCCGAGCTGCCGCAGAAAGAAAAACACGTACGCTACAATTTGACATCTAAAATTGTTCATGAAAGCCGATTCGCTGTTCGAGACTGTCAAAAACAAAATGATTGTTCTCGAGGGATTTTGACATCCTCGGAATCTGTGTAAAAAGGCAAACTCGCTGATCAGTTGCATTACTAAAATAATATGTACTAGGCACAAAAGGCAGTTTTCCCAGGCCGCAACTTGTGTCTGTGGATTCCATCATGTAAGAGAAAAAGATGTTGCATGGAGTCGGATCAGGCGACGAATGCGTGGTACCTCGGCGCACATTGTGACTGCAAAAATTACTAATGTTCAAGTTGGTTGGTTAGTTATTGGTTTCACGACACATCGACCACTGAGTCATGTAGCGTCGCCAATCTCTCACGCTGATTGGTCGCGGGCGAAGAGTAGGTGAGACTCGAACCCACAACATTTCGATTGTGAGACGAGCAACTTACCCCCAGACTACTCGTCCCCTACTCATGTTCAAAAAGGCGTGGCAAACAATGAACGTGCACGAGCAACGGCGACATGATTATTGAAAAAAAAATCATAGTATGTATCTTCCTGCATGCATATGTTCTTTCGACACCATGGAAACGCATCTTGAACCACCCAATAAACAAACATACATACACTATGCAAACTATATACCCGCCTGCAATCCCAATGTTTCAGAATGTGCGGGGAAAAAAGATGCATTTGATTCTTAGTATTTCCATATAACGTGTTCATTTGGTCATAATTTTATCAACGGCACTATCAACGCGATCATCAATTAGCAATTGCCAGTCCAGTTCCACTTAATTGTGTACTCGGTTTCATCAAGGAATGTTATCGTGATGTTTCCTGTCCCAGCTTGATCCTGTGTACAGGAGTTGTAGATGACTGTCTGTTGTGGGGTGGTCGTGCCCAGCAAAGGGCGTCCGTGCATACTCTCGCAGTTGAATGAGAGCCATTTTGGAGTTATTCGCATGATGCGTTTCAACAGAGCCTGCTTGCGGCGGTGTGGGCTGGACGGGCGTGTGGGAAGCGTGGCTGGCTGCAGCGTGCTTAAGCTGACACGAGTGGAAGAATGCAGCGCCTGCAGCGCCGCCTCAACTCTGGGAGTGACCGCCAGTCCTCCCCTGGCGTCGGCTCCCTCAGACTGCAGAGGACCGATAGATGGCGCCACGCTACCGGCGATCATCGACGCACATGGCCAGTGGACGGCGGTGCGTGGAACAAATCTGCGTCAGCTACGGTGGAGAAACTGAGACAGACATGTGCTCGTCATGACATTCAGGAAACTGTTGTGACTGACACTACTGCTTGCTCCGAGTGTCCAGAATGCAAGTCATGCTGTAAATGGAAAGGGCTGTGCTACCTACCTCTCGGTTGGCCGCGACTAGTGTCTGTTGCACGCGTCGAAGATCGCCAGCGAAATAAACGTCGTCGAAGTACGCCCGTATGGCATCAAAACGTGGATTCGAATGTCAGTGTTTAAGATGCATAAGGATTGATATATGATAACAGACTGTAAGACTCTGTTTTATGTGTTCACATTACTATAGTCCCAGACAGTGCACTTGATATTTAATATTCACTAAAACTGAAAAAAAGGGTGAGTAACTCTAAAAATAGCCGAACGAGCTTAACGCGGGTAACAGTCACAGGAGGCATGTAGATGGAGCATATGATCAGACATGTTAACTAAATTGTCACAAGTTGCTACTGCTTGGAGGTCAGTTCCTGGCACAACCCCCCTTGCTCCGGCACTATGGTGAAAAGTCAGCATGACTCCACCATCCACAACAGTGTCAGTCACGACTTTCCGAAAGATTCAGTACTCCTTCAAAATACACGCGAGGTCAAGTCGGAGCTTGCTCCTTTGAAGGCATGAAGTGACAGACAATGCTGATCTGGACCAATTTAGACTATCTGTATCTCCTGAGCACTGTTCCCAAAACGTCTGCAGTTCCATTGCAAAAACGAGCACATTGGAGCCATTCAAAAACTGACTGAAAGCGATATTACACCTCTGTTTAGAACTTGTTTAGAACTTCCCCTCAGAACCAAGTGCAATGATAGTCGGAGCTCTATTGCAAATACTCGTCAGCCCTCGCCCTGGGATTGTGTGGCTCTGGGGGGGGGGGGACAGTCCACGGAGCCATTGACGGAGCCGGAGCCGGTTGTGCAGCCTGGATCACCGACTACTCCAGCCCGTAGGCGACACCACCCCCTGCCACGGCGGCAGGAACCTCAACCTTCAGGACTCTGTCAAATAGCGGGGAAAGCCGGGGCGACAACCCTGATGAAACTGAGTGAACGGTTGGGACCAGGGAAATTAGCATATCTGCTCATAACTGGGAGCATTGGTGCTACAGCACTGGGTGAAGGACAAGGATGCTGACACGGGATGTATATTGGAATGAGAGCATGGGGACTCCTAGCCCAACTTCTCTCCATGGGAAGAAGTCAGGCTTACTGTCCTCAGTATCTTCAGAGCACTCAATCCCTACCATGGAAATGTGGTGCCTCGCTGGGGGCCCACCTGTCACATCCACCTGGGGAGGGGGGACTTCACCATTGATGTGCAGCATAGGTTGGCTGATGCACTCCACTTTCGGTTATTTCTGCATACCATGTCTGGGGTCATATAGCTGAGTGCATGCAGCATAATATGCATGTGCCTGTAGACACGAGGCACGACCAACTCCTACCTCAGCAGAGTGCTCCAGGAACTTCTCCTCCTTGCGCTGTGAGTTGATGTGCTTGGTGTACTGGATGCCAGCCAGCAGTGACATCAGTACTGTGCACACCATGATGCCAGCAGTCACCAGCAGTGTCCTGTAGTTCCGACATGGCACCATCCCGGTGACGTCACCTGGGCGCACAGAGAGCTGACATCACCCCGCTGTGGTCACCAGAAGAGTCCTGTAGTTCTGGCATGGCACCATCCTGGCGACATCACCTGGGCAAGTGGAGAGCTGATGTCACCTGGAGGTCACCAGTAGTGTCCTACGGTTTTGGCATGGCACCATGCCAGTTCCCTGAAATGATGAAATTTAAGTGGAAACTCACTAATGACAACTGTTTCTTACATCACTTTCATTTTGACACCAGAAAGACCCATCTTGGGGTGGGGATGGCTGAGTGGTTAAGGTGTTGGGCTCTGGGTACGAAAGGTCCTGGGTTCAACAATAGCACCGCTCACAGCATTTCCCAATCCTGCAACCCACCTGTGAAACAGTGTGGGTGGTGCCATTATCCATGACTGTGCATAAAGTGTGCTGTGAACTACAAAATAAGCAAAGACCCATCTTGCTTCCTTTGCTACAGACTATGAGTGATCTTGCAAAGTGGGAATGGCTTCTAGAAGCAGCACTGCTGACTGGTACAGAAGATACTGGGCAGATACATTACTGACATCATTTGTTTGAGAAAATTAAGGGGGAACAATGCCTGCATTTGTTTGAATTATGATGACCGTATACATGTAGACATTTTAAAATGTTGCACTGCATCCTCATAATTCAGCTTTCTATATATATTGCATTAAGCAAACAGAGATATTTTCTAGATCTTGGAGACAGGATTAAACACCTCACCAGCACTGTGCTGGTGCCACCTGTTTATTATAAAATACCCTATATTCTATATCTTTCAAAACAATATAGGGTGCTAATATGTACACAGTAGCACATGATAGCAACTTTACAAGCACATTTTAATTTTATTATGAGGGTGAGGTCACATTTTTTAGAGGTGTCTTGCACCTGGAGAGGCACATTGGCTAATCATTAGTTGAGTTTGGGAAGGGGAGGGATGGGTGCTCTGAGCTTCCCAAGTGCTGGGAACATGTTTAATTTGGAGGGGACTTTGGCTTTAAAAAAATGTTTCTTTGAATCCTATTTTTTCTTAATGAAATTTTTTTTCTTCAGTTCTTAAAAAATGTTATCTTTGGTGAAGGCCTTTTAGTTCTGTACGTGCCTAATTAGGTCAATGTAGGGAGGTACACTGTGGGAAACCACTTGCCCCATCGGCAGTAACAAAATGTAATAAACCGTTTCATCAAACCTTGCAGCAAACCTACCTTCGTCAAATTAAAACGAAATTAACAACATTCTTCATCCCATTTTCACATTCACCGGATCAGTTCGGAGCAGGCTCGGTAACAGCGAGCGCTGGAACGTCTGAAAAATCAGCTGTTTCTGCTTAAATTATGGTTACATATATGACGCAGATGTTCAAAACATGTCGGCGCAGATTCCCCAAAGCGCTTCGCAAATGTATCTTCAGTGCAATACCGTATAACCAGGTATGGTCACTAGAGGATTTGACCGCTTCGGATTAACTGCTCGTGACGTCACCTGTTCGAGGTAGCCTGATTCCTATGGAGTCGCCGCTATTTTCGACAAACCATATATCGGATACTAATGCGCAAACTCGCATGATTCTGGCACCAATAGAAAGATCGCTTCGCTTTCTTCCACAAATCTACCACTTTTGCCCTAGCAATCCAACTATCGTGGTATATAGCGTCAAAGTTGTCTTGAACAAAACTTTAGGCCCGCGCGTCTCTGGCCCCGTGACACCATGGTATAACCTCGGATTCAGGTCCTGGGGTGGCGGGTTCGAACCTTCAGAGGGGCGTGGCTCTTTCGACAGCGATTTTTTGCATTATTAATTGGGTAGGAACCGTGTTACGCGCCGTCACACATTGTAAACGCTAGGTGCAACCTTAATCTGTTGCAACCCGGTACACAGTTAATCATTGCTGTACCGATGCTCATCTTCCGGCGCACGTGAACAGAAATTGGGCATGTCATCTCAAACTAAATGTCTGTTGCAAAGGGTGAGTTTCGAGACGTTCTGAGGTGAGTTTCGGGACGTTCTGACATGAACACCAGTGATGCTTCTGGCCACAGTTAAACGATCCGATGAGTTTCCAGGAAGCTAAAGGCTGATGAGCCCATTGCAACATGACATAAGAACTACAGGCAATGTTTATCTCGGTACCAGATCCAGGGAGGCCGTCTCCCCTCTCGATAAACAGATTTGCGCCCGCTTTTTGGCGACTTGCGCCCGTTCCAGGAGGTCGAAGTGCATTCCTCCCCCAGGAGCACAGGCAAAGTCCATCCGGGGAAATTGTACCCCCTGAAGAAGTTCCTCCCTGCGATCGAAATTCGCCCCTGGTTTATGCGATGCGACGCGCAATTTCGATTCCTCAAACTAGGCCACCTCCTAAAGCTCTTCAGACTACGCTTTGAACCAACACCTGCTGGCACAACTAAATAGGACATTTTAGATGAGCCAGTTGTAGCGGAATTAACAATGTGCCCCGGAATGGGCGAGCTACGTAGTTAAGTATTACGGAATTATAATAAGGTATGAAAATATCGTACGATATGTATCCAAATTGGATCCGTGTGGCGCTGGTGCACACAAAGAACCCGACGTTATCCCGTGCACTTTTCCTTTCAGCACTAAGCCCACTACGGTACTATCTCCAAATGCTGACTTCCTTATTCCCGTTGATATTACCTTCGGTGTACTGAGATATGTGCTAGCATATGCTTACGCTTGCGATCAATTTATTATTACACTCACAAAACAAATATTTTCGTAGAGGAATCTTCAATATTCCCCCGCCTGATGCAGACGCACACTTCGCACTCGACCCCCCTCACCTACCTCAGTAGGACACCCAAACACACGCACACGTAAATTAATTAACTTTCTTTCTTAGGGCTACCAACGTGTTGGCGGATTTTCTTGGCTGCTGGGCGGCTGACGACTGTTTCGGCCTTGGCTTGGATCAGCCATCGGAGCCGGATGTGCAGTCGGGTGCTGACCAGCTTCCTGGCGATTCGCCGGTCCAGCTGGCACGGTACTAGGAGGCGCAATACGCGTGGGCAGGCCCAGTGTTGCGTCTACGTCACAGCAGCTAGCCGCCACGTCATTCACAACGAAGGCAAGGGCCTGCCTCTCCAGTCCCAACTCCTCGGCTGGGTCCCGCGACGCCATCACCTCTCCGATGGGGATGGTCGGCTGCTCACCATCGGCGTGCTCGTCATAGACAATGGACGACACAGGAGCCTGGGCGGTGGCGTTTCGGGATGTGAGCTCGATCTCGTCCTCCAAAGCGGCGGCGACCTCGTTCGGATCTTGGATCTGAAACATAGCATATTACATTATTATCACACCCACTCACCCACTACGAAATGCCAAGTGTGTTCGAGTAACTTTTCTTTGAACACAACAAGCACGCAATGCCGATGCATTCAAACGCAATGCTGCCAATCATGAGAAAAAGGAAGGGCATTTATATTCCATGTAACATTGAGAAAAAGGAAGGGCATTTCTATTCCTTCATAACATTCCATGTATGTTATGTAGAAACATAACATACATGGAATATAAAAACAACATGATCAAATACAGAAACGATTCAGATGTTGCCCAGCTATGCAGGAGACAGTTCGCGACTGATGTCACATAGAGCCTCGCATTGGAAAATAATTGAATACCCATTGAAAACAAATTACAATGGTACACAAATTGCAATGGTGGCTTTGGAACCACCAGAGTTCCTGTTCTGCAGTGCCTGTTGGGCAGACTCTGATCCCATCATTCATGTGATGCAATTTCATATTAATGGGCAATTTTAACCCTGGTCAGCTTCCCAGATCAGAGCGAAGAGATAACTTTTTCGTCACACAATGTTACAAATTCAAACAATGAAAATCTGAGACTAGATCCTGTGCTGCTTAGTGTTAAATACAGCACACTACATTAGGCCGTGTGCACCATGGTTGTGGGTGTTGGCAGAACCGGGTATTCGGTGTAGTCGTGCCGTGGTGGTGGTGCTGTGTATGTTCCCGGCTCTGCCCGGCGGGTCGGCCACGCCGCCAGCGGGGCGGTCACTGTCCTCCCAGCCAGGGACAGGCCTATGCCCTCCAGGTGGACCAGGCGGAAAATTTCCTTCTCCGCCATCCACCGGGGGTAGGTCCTGTCCCCAACCTCGTGCCTCCCCCCCCCCCCGCAGGCTGCGCAGCAGGCCTCGCCGCTGTCACATGTCTCTGTGCTGTGGTGTTGGGCGCAGCGGCCGCATGTGTGGGTGTTGGCGCGGCACCCCCCCCCCCCCGCGGAGTGGCCGTACCGCCGACTTCTCTTACAGCACCGCGGGAGGGGTGCGCGTGGTGTGGCCGGATACCTGAGGTATCCGGCTTTGATGTGGGGTGGTGGCTTGCGTGAGTTGAATGTCAGTATGAGAAGATGGTTTGTGCTGCATCCTGGCCTCGGGGGCGGCAGGTACACGGCGGAGACAGCCTGGTCCCCAAGCTTGCGGACCAGTGTCTCAGCCGGTATACCGACCAGCTCCCGAGCCATGATCGTCCCCTGACTGATGTTGAGGTTTGTAGCCGGTGTGATGGTGATTGGGGTGTCCTTTATGCTTTTAATTTTGGTGAGTAGGTATGCGTCAGTTTTGTTATTTGCTTGGATTAGGAGCGCCCCGGACCTTAGGGGTTTGACATAAAGACATAAAGACATAAAATATTAGTGCAACTATGAGCCACAAGGGCCCTTCTTGGTTGCACTCTGTACACTGAACCAGTTGCCTACCAAATGAGTCAATCAGCCCTCCATGTAGTACTGAAAAGCAAGCCCTCTATTCTTATAATGATTGTCTATGCTGTTTTTAAAGATGTTCAATGTGCTGCTACTGACAATGTTTTCTGGCAGCTGGTTCCAGTGTTCTACTACCCTGTTGGTGAAGAAAGTTTGCCTTAACCTTGTTCTGCTGTGGTTAACTTTAATTTTGAATTTATGACCTATAATTGCATAATTTCTGTTCAATTCAAACATTTCCCCAAGGTATCCCCTCTTCATACCATGGACAAATTTAAAAACCTCGATGAGATCTCCTCTCAGCCTTCTATATCTAAGTGAAAGCATATTCAATTTCTTCAATCTTTCCTCATATGCCAGGTTGCTTATGCCATTAGCCATTTTTGTGGCCCTCTTTTGTACTCTCTCTAAAAGCCAACAATCTTTTTCATAGCTATGAGACCAAGCTTGGATGCAGTATTCCAAATGTGGCCTGACGTATGCACAGTAAAGCTTCCTGATCACTTCCTCACTTCTGTATGATACATTCCTATTTATTGCCCCGAGCATTCTCAGTGCCTTCTTCCTGGCTTCCTTGGTCTGTTCTGATGCCCCCAGTTTTGTGTTTAGAATAACACCTAAATCCTTCTCCTGTTGAGTCACTGATAGCACTTGGCAACCCATCAAGTATGGAGCCTTCATATGTTGCTTACCTACATGCATGATTTTGCACTTATCAAAATTAAATTTCATCTGCCATTCTTCGGACCACTTCACACGTTCGTCTAAGTCTTTTTGCAGCGAGATATGCTCATCTTGTCCTGTTATTGTCCTAAAGGCCTTCAAATCATCCGCAAATTTCAACACTTTACTGCTTAGGCCACTTTCAATGTTATTTACAAATATAATGAACAGTAGTGTACTGAGCCCTGGGGGACTCCACTAAGAACATTTTGCCATGATGACTTTGTACCATTTAGCATCACTTTGGTGTGTAGGGGTGCCCCTATGTAGTGGGAGATTTCTACATCCACCAGCCAGGGGTCCAGGGTGCCCATTGGCTCCCCGTCCCCCCGGCGACAGATGAAGAAATTTCCCGTGGGTGGTTGTTCGGTGGTGGTCATGTTAATGTTTATGATGGTCGGGTTCTGTAGTATTGTGCTGTTGGAAAAAGAGTGTAGATGGCAGGTGAGTGGCACACGATACAGTTGACAAATTTGGCGGAAGGTAAAGAAGGGCGTGAAGAGAGCCAGACAGGTGTAACAGAGGGGGCAGATAAAGACGAAGGGTACAGAAAGAAATCAGAAGCTGTGCTTGAAGAGAGCACGAATAGATAGATCAGAAAAGGATCGTCCAGAGGGCACTAGAGGGAAGATCGGGTGGGGGTTAGGGGGTTCCTGGGTGGGGGTAGTGGCAGCACCGCCGGACTGACCTTGTAGTAGTGGTGGCTTGTAGTAGGTAGATGGAGCTGAAGAAAAGACGAAGGCACTGCACTGTAGAACAGGAAATAGGTCTTGAACATGTATATGCAGAGGCTGTTGCAGAACACGTAGATGGAGGTAGAGGGCTCATAGAAGTGTTGTACAGACGATGTGGTAGAGAAGACACTGAGTAGTAGATCCAGAAGCTTGAAGTTGATGGTAGCTGAAAATAGGTTAGCGGAGCGGGAATGTAGTGTTTGTAGGTGAGGGTTGAGTTTGGAGCGGTGTTTGTGTTCTCTGGCTGTAGGTATATGTATGTGTTGGTGTAGGTGGTGTAGGTGGTGGGTGTCAGGTGGCAGGCGTCGACTCCTCCGACTTCGGCCTCGGCCCGTAACTTCGTCCGCGATCTCTTCTTCTCCTCCGTGAACCCTTTAAAGCCAACCTTGTATGGCTTTCGGGAGCCTTCAGAGAGCGTAGCGTCAGGCCGTTTGTGGAGCGTGCAAAACCCACAAAAAGCTGTGGGCTTTTTCACGAGTATGATCAAGGCGATATATCCGAGTATGATAACGGTCCGAGAATATATCGCGGAGGCGACGAAATTCGGCGCAGCCGGACAGTCAGACAGACAGTTGATCAGGTTACGTCACAGCTCAGAAAAGTCGGCATATGGCGGCTGCAGAAGTGGCGCCCTCTGCGTCAGCGCCACATTTCTGCAACATAAAGCTGCTCCAAGCTGCCCCTGCTCTCAGCCGAAGTAAGTTTGAGTAAGCTGGAGTAGATTGGAACTACTCCATTCTGCCCCGAAAACGCACGGGAACACGGAGCAGCCACTGGGCGCGTATCACAACATCCAATACAGTGGCACCCAGGCCCTTGTCATCCCCTTGCCTTTCTGGGTGTCGCCTCGAATGGTACAAATGGCGCCATCTGGGGTACACATTTTGGGCAGTTTTATAGGTTTGATGTATATTAACATGAAAATATTTGCAATTCAACTCACTTTCTACATCTTATAGTATCACGTCTGTGCTTTTATAATCGTATTCAGCTGTTATTTTATCAGCCTCAGTTAGGCTGCGAATTAGACGACCATCATCACGAATGCAGCGTTTTATGGGCACGCTTTTTCTGAAATCTTAGATGTCGCAGCTGAGTCATAAATGGCGCAGTTGTTTATGTCTCGTGTCGCACCTTGTGTTCGCTGTGTCTGCGTTTTAGTTTTATCGTATAGTGTGGTTTATCGTAGCTAAATGGTTTATCGTATAGTGTTGTGTATATCGCCTTGGTAGCACCCAAGAAAAAAGTTCCAATTTCAAAACGTCCAAGAATCATCAAGCCCAAGAATAATAGGTATCAAGAGTCCAAAATCATTGTTAAGTTAGGCTCTCCACAATGCAGGTGAGTCTTTCAGCGTAAATATAGTATTGCTTATGAAGACGGATTCTTATGGGGAATATCAACGATGTTTTGATTTATGATGTGAAAAGCAACGTTGTTTCTCATTGGAAATGGGTAAATAGCTGGTAATTTAGCTAGGTAGGTGCCCAGCTAGGAACTGGATGTACCTACCTGTAAATTGTGAAGTGGAAAGTAATTTATTATTTCTCGACATTTCTTATTTTAATGCAATGTTCATTTTATTGCATACGATGGGAGCACTCATTTCCTCTGCAAAGGCATACATTCAGTTGAGAGGCAAGATAAACCCCAAAAGTGGCTCTGAGTTGGGTAATGCACCCACCTAGCATAAGAAGTAATGTTTAACCAAAATAAAAGGATGTAGAACATCATAGCACAGCTATTATTATTGTGCTTGAAGGTGGTAGCAAGACAAGCTTTTACACACATTTGCATCCATAAAGAAGACAAATGTGCTAGGTTTGGTTTGGTCAGGTTAGTTTTGGTTTTTAAGCTTGAAAACTAATCGAAAAATGTCAAATCATTTGTTGATTTTTTAAAAATGATTTGCCTTCAAAAGTGGCCTATTAGGCTAGGTCATGTTCTGTTAGTTTTTTAATTAAAAAATTAGCAGGTATAAAATAGCTTTAAATTTTTCAATTTCTTCTTTGTATGTTTCTCAAAATATAGATTAGGTGTTCAATTTGTCTTAAATTTCTTCTGAAATTGCATACTTTTAGTTAGGAGGCAAAATAACACCAGAAATATGGCTTGGATTTGGCTAATGTAGGATAAAATGTATTCAAAGTAAATAAATGTTGCATAACCCAACGTAACCTATCCCAACCTTCCATGCCAGAAAACATTTGTTTTAAAATGGAAGAGTTGCAAACAATGTTTGTTGTCAAAATATTTCAAGTTATCAAAACCTAACCTAATATAACCTAGAATAGCTGTTTTTTTAAAGAAAGACTTAGAGAAAAAAAAACTAATTAAAAACTTCTCAGATTTTTTTGGGTGAAAATATGTATAACCTACAAGAAACGCCTAACTTAGCCTCATACTGACCCCCCTGAGAGCCCCTCAGGTGTATTTTAATTTTTAACTTAAACTTCAAAACCTAGAGTATATGGTAGTCAGATGGTAGTCAGATGACTGGATCAGATTATCAAATTATATATTGAAACCAAATGTAATAGGCAATAATGCTGCCATCTCATAATTATATCTTAGCAGCATAGTTCATGCAACAGGCAAAGCTCAAGCTTGTATTTCATTTTCAACACTTTTATATGTTTTTCCAAATCCTGGAACTAGGCAAATAATGTGACACTAGCTTTTAATGTTGTTTGAAGTGTAAATGTTTGTTTAATGTGCCCTTCAGATATTTTAAAATTAATTTTGAGGTACCACCATGTGCTGGGGTAAGTTTTGTATTGTGCTGAGTTCATAGCAAAAATTTAGTATGGAAGTACAGACTGAATGTGTATAAGACATTTTTAATTAGTGATCATTTGTAAATGATGTGACATCAAGGGAGCAAATGGTTATCAAGATGATTGTGACTACATATCTAAGATAATATGCATATTCCAGATGTTCCAGTTATAGACTTCACTGCCTTTGGGTGATACCTGGGTGAATGTACCATTGTGGGCATATGGAAGCATTCACAGAAGTAACTCAGCCAGATGAAACCTGAGCCGGATATCACACTCTGAATCAGTCCTGTGACTGCATAATGAAAGCCCTGCAGTGGACTTGATACATCCACCCATCCAATTTCTGGTCTCATTATTAAATCCCTGGTGTATTGTTTTGACTATTTCGTGATCTTGATCTGTATCCTGGACCTGGAGAGATTCAACTTTGTCCCACAGGACCCAAACCAGGACACAGAATGGAACGATGTGCTGCGTGCAAAGGGCATCCTGCCACCGAAGGAAAAGGAGATTACAGAAGAAGATATTGTACAGATGGTGGAGCAGACAGTTTCAAAGAAAGTAAATGGTGAGCAAGCATTGTCAGTGAAGTGAATATCATACTTGCATTTGTAATTATATGTTTTACTTGAATTGATACATAAGTGCAATACACAATCCACCAATTATCCTGGACGTCCACTAGCTATTTTTCCCCTGCTGAATGTGTTCCCACTTGCATAGCTGGTATCCTAATTGCTATTGCTTTTCCTCCACACTACCTCAGGAAAGAGCATGGACGACCTGGACTTGGATGAGCTGGACGAGCTGGAGGATGATGAGGACGAGCGGGTGCTACAGGAGTATCGCCAGAAACGGATACAGGAGATGAAGGCAGCTGCAAGTGTTGCCAAATATGGGGAAGTAAGCATTGTGCTGGGTTGTTTAGCTCGTTATTTGTGTACAATTATTGCACTGGACACAAATCTGCAGGATTGTTTACAATAAATGATCCAAAGGATTCACAGGCATGATGTGTGGAATTGAAGTATATGTATGATCTATGTACTTATATTGGTTAATTGTAAAACTGCATAGATGTTGCATGCCTAACTAGCGAAATGGGCAAACATACCTTTAGGATTGACTCGGGTGTGGGCTACAGCCATGGTCTAATCAGACTGTAGCTAGCTGTTCAAGCTGCTCCACGGTGTGTGCATCTAAGCTTCGTTTGCATGCGATGTCCTCGAAAGGAATGGCTGTCCTCCGAATAGCCGTTTCGGACCAGCAAAAGCATTCTCAGAAGGACTTGCATGGGCGCAAAATGACCATAGCAGTCGACGCGCCCCTAAACCCCAATTCATCATCATCATCAGAAGGACTTGCCATTCGAACTTTTGCTTAATTTTCTGCAATAATCAGTACATACACATCAGCTATTTGCGCGTTTCTTCTGCTAGACCATCATGCGGACTGATTTCGCTCTGGCAGGTGCGTGAGATCTCTGCTCAGGACTACATCCCCGAGGTGAACCAGGCTGGCGACGGCGTGTGGGTCGTGCTACACCTCTACAAACAGGGGTAGGTCTTCACCGGCGCTGTTGGTTTGTTATCGAGCCCTGTTCACCTCCTGGTGCCACTCACCCAGGTGCCCGACCATCGAGGACTTTCTTTTATGCTAGGAGGAATTGGAGTCGCCTATGTCGCCCCAATCCCCTAACCCCGGACCTACAATAATTAAGAATTTAAAATTGTGCCACATGGGCTAGTACTTTTGTTGCCTCTCAGTACCCAGCTTTACCAATGTTCATCTGACAGCTGTTGTTGGAGACCCACTTCTGCATCTGAGACGGTTTTTTTTCTCACTTACTGGTGATATATTGATCATTATGTCCTGAATGTGAATTGATTCTCGTTGAGCATGTGACGTCCCAACGAGTTGTTTTTTTCCTTATTTGCGAAATATGTGAGATAATTGGTTCAATGGGCCTTTCTCATGTTTGTCATGAAGTGTGCTCCATCCCAAGAACATTCAGTGTTTATGGGGTTAATTTGCGAGCTTCCTAAAATACGCAAAAAAAAACGATTGCACTTACATTATCTATTCAAATGTAAATTGTTCCTTTTTACAGGAGGGGAAATTGAGGGAATATTGTGTTTCTGAATATTTGCCCCCCACAACTACGATTTCTGGATATAGGCACCCTGGTCTCTTGGCGCTCATTTCGGAATCCCACTGGTCTGCTTCCACCCATAAAAAGCTGGAGCGATGTGGATTCGAACTCAGACTCGTGACTTGTTTACCCTTTGAACTTAATTTATGGTTGTTTGTTGGGATTTTGGGGGGCAACGACTACTGGATCATACTGCACCCACAAACTGAATTTTTGCCGACTTCCGCCTGTGATACAAGTGTACCTTTACACGGTAATGATTGAGATCGCTCAAATGCCCGAAGCTTCATGTTGCAATCTACTTGCATGGGACTCTGGAATTCACGTACTGAGCGCATATGCACAGAAAATGCCATTCTATCTTGATAATATTTTAGGCGCATTGCTTGATCACAATAGTTATCAGTGCACAAGATATTAGCTTTATTACCGTTATGAGCGGTACGTTATCAGAAGGGCGGCACTGACCAGAGGGATCCAGTTCTCTATGTCCCATTCCCCAGTCTGGCTCTGTTGGCGTATACGACACGCTGAGCTGCTTGGCTGCCTGTCGATGTGTAGTTTAGTCCCGGGTTGAGCCTAGCTACCCGGCGATGTGTGGTAGAGTCTCGACTTGGGTGGCTACCCGGCGATTTGTGGTTGTATCCCGGTTTGAGTGGGCTATCCGACACAGTATGGTTGTATCCCGGCTTGAGTGGCTATCCGACACAGTATGGTTGTATCCAGGCTTGAGTGGCTACCCGGCGCTGTATGGTTGTGTCCCGGGTTGAGTGGCTACCCGGCGATATATGGTTGTGTCCAGGCTTGAGTAGCTACCCGACGCTGTATAACCATACATATACAGTGTCCCGGCTGGAGAGGCCACCCGGCGATGTATGGTTGTGTCCCGTTTTTGGTGGCTTACCGGCGATGTGTGCTTGAGTCGGTTGGATGCGTTTTGACTGGTTGTAGGTAGAGCGAAGCCACTGAGTGTTGGGGGATATATCATGATTTAATTACTTGAAAGTGTGAACCCGATTACGTTTTTGTGTATATTCACGATTAAAAACCTTGGCGAATTATACCAGACAGATTTATGCGTAATATTTGTAGGAGCATTTCAGTGTGTAGGGTGCAAGTGATGAAGCGCAATGAAAGACGCAAATAAAATCAGCTGTGTTGGCTTATACTGTAAACTCGATTTCCGTTGCGTGTCGTTTTCCAATTAAATTATCGAATTTGGAAGCGCTGCTACAAGTTCATGGTCAAATTGTTTGTAAGCGCTGGGTTTTATCGATATCAGACGGCGTAAGGTTGCCAATTGGTGACACCTCTCCACGGGATTTCCAACTAACGACACTTCTGTCGGCAGGATCCCACTCTGCACACTCATCAACCAGCACCTGTCGCAATTGGCCTCGCAATTCCCGGCCACCAAGTTCCTCAAGAGTATATCAACCACGTGCATCCCAAACTACCCGGACCACAACCTTCCGACGCTGTTCGTCTACTGCCAAGGCGCCATGAAGGGACAGCTGGTGGGGCCTATGACGTTTGGAGGAATGAAACTCAAGAAGGATGGTAAGTGCCCACATTGAGCCTGGTGCGGCATTTGGCCGGCAGAATTGTTACCTGAGAGTTATCTGAGAGCGGACACATTGAAGTTCTTCAATGTGTCCGCTTCCATATGATAGCTGATGTTAAAGGCTGTATATATCTTGTGTTTCCATATGTTTTATAAGCCTAAATGGCAGTTTCTGCCAAAACGGACCTTGGTGTTTGCACCCACCCCTTCTTCAGGTATGGACACGACTTGTTTGCCGATGTACTTTTCTCATCATCTTGTCATTCCGAATGACTTCAGCGTCTCCTTGAGTTCCGACTATTTGGAATGTCGACTGCGCCGACTGGCGTTTGTGCACATAACGGGAATACTTTGGCACTGGCTGTTGAGGGCATACCATATGGGGCTCCATGTTGAAAGTTGGGATTATTTGGGGGACATAGCCAACTTTGTGGTGTGGGGTGGAGGTGCCAAGTTCCCTCCAAAAAGCTTATAAAGTTCCATTTGTGCTCCCGTCTTGGCAGCTGTGACTTTTTGCGTGCGACATTCTTGGCTCATCTGTGGTCTCCCTGCACACACACACCGAGACTGAAATGTAACCGGCAGCGGCTGTCCTGTGGTTTCAGAGCTCGAGTGGATGTTGTCGCAGACGGGGGCGGTGAAGTCCTCGCTGGAGTCGGACCCGCGCTCCAAGGTACGCGACGTGCTGCTCTCCCAGCTGGGTGGCCGGGCCGAGGACGAGGAGGACGACTGGTAGCGCGAGTGAGGCCGGAGTGACGCCGCACTGCGTACAGCAGGTCACCGCAGCCCTGCCGAGGTCACGGGCACCGTCGGTCACCTGAACCAGACCTGGTGCCGGTGGCGCTCACTCGCGGCCGGGTCGTGACCTGCAGCCACGCCGACCGCCAGCTGCTGATGGTGCCCCTCTCCGGGGGTGGCGATGACTGTGAAGGGCGATGGGGTGGCAAGAGGTTGGCGATATTGCAGTGGGCATTGTCGAGCAGACTGGCGGTATGGAGTGAAGTCCGCTGCTCGACTAGGTGTGTGCAGGTTTAAGAGCTGACCATCCCGCAAGACGCTTCGCGGTCTTGCCTCTTCGTACCATGCGGTATGCTGTTGATCATGTCACAGTGCAGTGAACCCTTTTCGTGGTCGCTCACGTGAGTTATGCGCTATCCAGTGACATGTTACCTCCTGCCTTGTATAGGTTTCGCTGGTTCTACTAGCGCATGTTACGTCAAACATTAAAGTATAAACATCACGAGGCACTCCCCGAATAGGCAACATGGCGCTTCCCTTTGAAAACACATGTAAAGATATTGTTCATTTTTTCAGTTTCATTTTACTGTGCCATCGCAGTATTTCAAATCAACTCGTAGCATGATGTGTTCATGGGACGCCACTGCCCGATAATGGCCGCGTGTGTTCGTTACGCGTTTTTGTACTTCATTTCCTTTGAAACAGTTTGAGTGAGTTTGAGATGGTTGCAATGCATGTGTTATGCCCACCAGGATTGATGCTTGTCCTCGCTGAATGCTGTTAACAATATTGACATTAATTATTTGATTTGCAGTATACCATACTGACAACTAATAGGTTTGCATTTGTATGCCAAAGTTTGTTGCAATACACAAAATGTACTTTTTCGCGGCGTTGTTTTTTTTAGATGTCCAAGTTGTATTTGGTGGTTGGGTTTTTAGGTCCGCAAACGTCGTTTCTCACGTTCTGTGATGCTATTTTGGTTGAAAGTTTATGTATCACTCAGGCCTTGCCTCATTTGCCCAAGTTGATGCGGCATCACGAACAAATAGGCCCATCATGGCGTGATCCGGACGTAGTATTTTACGCAGGCGCTGTTGATATGGTATCGCGAATGGACGGACCTTTTATGGCGTGGTCGTGAAAGATGTTTTATACATCCGTCATGTTGATAAGGTATCACGAGCAGACAAGTCCTCCATGTGTGTTAGTTATTTGGGGCGCATCGACTACATTTATCATGTAGGACAGGTTCTTTATGGTGTGATCCGCACAAACTGTTTTGCACAGGGGCCGCGCACATTTATCATCCCCGTTAACCTACAGCTAATAAGAATATAACTTGTTGCGCTGTTGCATAGCGTGATCAGATATTAATTCGCTGGGCTCGCAACTCCGTGCAAACTATCATTCTAACAGTTCGGACAAGCGACAGGTATTCTGCTAAATCTGGATTTCGCGTCCGGGTTTGGCTCGATAGAGCATGACTTCTTAATGAGATCATTGCAAGCGTTTACTTTCGGAGAAAACCTTATTCCTTGGATTCATATTATATATACACGGCCAGAACTTGGCTACATTAAATAATGGGCATTCATTTAGCCGGTTCTATCTTACTGCAGCAAATACGCTGCCAGATTTCGGGACTTATTTCTGCTTGCGGTAGATATATGTGGATGTAAATATCGAAAATCAAATTTCATTGAAGGGATAAATGGGAGTACATGTAGGAATGTCGCGGTAAGCAGGTAATACCATTATTTTCGTAAAAGATGGTCGATCTGCCGAATGGGGATTTGAAACACTGAACGAATTTGGTGAAGAATCATGGTTAACGTTGAACACGAGAGTGCGTCATGGTGTGGCTAGTACGAAACGTGAATATGTCGCGGCTATTATTGGTCTGTCAAGTAAGTAATGTCACGGAATCAGTAGATGTGGATGTTTCTAAGTGTATATGAAGGAATATACCATACAAAGTGAGGAAAGCCGCCGTATGCCAGTCTTATCAATAGAGGAGGGTGGCCTTAACGCTGTGAGCATGACCAGATACATGACAGCCGCGCAAATGATATGATCGAAGCGAATGGTAGACGACAGTAAACTAGTTTGGGAGCACATGCTTCAAGGTAGAATGGAACTTCAATTTACAGAATATATTGCTCGCGAGTGCTGATGAGTTTGTTTGTTTGTTTATTGGTTGGTTCACGACACATTATGCACATTCACGGCTAATGGCGCCGCCCACACTGTTTCGCCGGTGGGCCGCGGGATTGGGAAATGTTCTGAGTGGCGCTAGAGTCGAACCCGGGACCTTTGTTACCCATAGCCCGACACCTTAACCACTCGG
This sequence comes from Imbricaverruca yamaguchii, assembly GCA_034440575.1. Lineage (NCBI taxonomy): Eukaryota > Metazoa > Arthropoda > Thecostraca > Neoverrucidae > Imbricaverruca > Imbricaverruca yamaguchii. The sequence continues at coordinate 206,784 of JAOTOL010001145.1, read as the reverse complement.
CCATCCCCGCCCCGAGTGCTGATGAGGGACGAATTTGCAAACATGGGTGTACAAAACGTGTATGCATTTCTAGCTGATACAGCATGGAAAATGAAAGCGCAATTGAAAGCCACCGATATCACAGTACGTAATCAATTCACATCGTACAATAAATACATGCAAATAGATCAACGACCTATATTTGCGTCATCAATCCATGATAATTTCGTCAAATTTATAGGGAATTTGTTCGAGCATGGCATCGGCGTAGAACAGTATATTAGTGTCCCGATGTACAAATATTCAAGTGTCCCAATATACGTGCCAGTGACTTGCAAGCTATTCCCCATACACGGAAGATATGGTTGAGATTGCATAATTACTACTCGTTGCCTCTCACGACAAGGAATGAAAGCGCATTCGTTGGACATGGCGGGCAAGGAACAAAGGCAAAATAAATGGCATGTTCCCTCATGTATGGAATCCTACTGTCGAAAAAAATGGGAGTAAAACCGCGATGTCAAATAAAATTGGTGTACTACGAATTAAGCTTTCCCTACGAATTAATGGGGTTCTACGAATTGAGCCTGAAATTAAGATTTTCTAACGATGTGAAATTTTTTTATTTCAGGCTGCAAAATTGGGAGGAATAAAACATGACAAAAACAGGACAAATATGAAGATATATATACATATATGAATAAATATGAATATATCACAAAATATGAAAAACGTGCAGCTTCAGAAAATACATCGATTTCCCTTCACGCAAAACTTTATATACGACCCAACTGAAGTGACGGGCCGACAGAAGTGATTCGATAGACAACCAATTTTGTTCACGCATCACACATTTCATATCCATCACACGTTTCACAGCCGAATGCAGAACGGTGTCAGTTTTGGGATGTACTGATGCATCAACTGTGTTTAAACAACGGAACGATGCATAGAGTGGCATTCCTGTTTGGATGTATCTAACATTGTCAACTTTGTCCAATTGCTCGCGAAGCAGTACATAATAGGTAGGAAAATATGGGGGAAATGCAGGCGTGTCACTGGCGGAATGTATGGGAAGGATCTGGACAATGCATGAAATCGAGAAAAGTACAGCATATATCTGCACGCGTTTCCAGGTATATCTGCACGCGTGCACACGCCCGCATGTGTGACGATATGCGGAAATAAAGCGCCGATGCAATCCGAACAAAGGTGAAAAACAGCACGGGCAGTGAAGGTCAATCTTGAAATGCACGGGTCCATTTTGGTTCAAAATTAGACGCAGTGGGATTTGGAAGGCAGTACATTAATACTAAGTATTCACATCTGTTCACCTATTTGTATGCAGTTTCCGGCGCCGCACGTGGTCTACGCCGGCTCTGGGCGGACTGGAGCCCAGAGGATATGATCCCATCACTAGGAACACGGAATATAGACTCAGGAACAATGATGCTGCTGCACAGCTACATACGAACAGAAAGCACTGACCATCTCGCTTCTCACGAACTGCGCAATTTCAGAATCCACGGGGAGAACTTGTCATGGGTGAAGACCAACGTGCCACACCAAGTTGTGCCAGCACGTTGCTCCACCTTCCGCCGAACATGTGGCAAGATGCTTGGCGAACTGAGTTACCAACAGAGCTATCTTAAAGGTTAAGGACGCAACTGTTTCCATTTAACACGCGACGAAGCATACACACGGTACAACGGTGATTGCAAATGGATCCAAACCATCACATCTACTGAACTAAATTTGGCATAACTTTTTATCCCGTCAAAGGCTGATCACATTAATAATGTGTACAATCCTGTACAATAATAGTGTGTACAATCCTCGACTCACCACCTCGTATTATTTTCGCAGGGCATCCATCTCTTGTCATCTAATCGGCAGAAAACTTATACCAACATAAGCCAATGATTATCCGTACATCCAGAGCCACCCGACGACTCGGTGCCGCGTCAGACACGTGACGTCACAGCCAGCATGGCTGTCGTTTTGGTCTCTATGTCTGCTTGGCTAGCTTTGGAGCGAAAGAAGAAATGAAAATGGCTTTGGATGATGGAATGGGATATTAGTTTGCACGTCAAATATCATACTGATTTTATTGGCGCTATTTGTGAAAACCGTCAACCGATCGGATGTTATTTTGCATCTTCCCATGACGGTGTGTCGTGTATTGTCACGAGATTATCCAATAATTAAATCCATAAATTTCATGGTGTTTATAGGCATCAATGAACACATTAACTCATACGTAGAAATAGTTATACTAGTCGTGTTGCGAAAGCGTTTCATGGACTTCAAATACATCCGAGCACATGTTATGCAACTATAAATCAGCTATAAAACAGCAAAAACAGACTCCCCTCACTACTTTTTCTCGGTACGAATTCCTGTTTGGACGTTCGATGAGCGTGTTTTGCGTATTGTGAGTATTGTCATAGCATATATCGTATATCGTATTGTGGATGTGACCTTGGTTAAAGAAAATATTCGCCTCGAAGAAACGAGGCTCAAGCCGAAGGCCAGTGTAGGAAGCTATTTGGTTTGGGTAGAATCCGCATAGTAATCATGACATGTCGAAGTTAAGCACTGACGAGAGCGGCGGAGAGGGCACAGTTATCAGCGAAGCAAGAGCCCATTGAATTTCAGATAGTCGCGTGACAGCTGGTGGACAGCTTGACAACATGACGAATGTCGACTGCGGAAGTCTGACGAAAGTTCCAGCTCTACTAAAAATTGCAGAATGTGTAAGTGAACCAGAAAATCGTTCGTCAATTGCCAGACTATCTGCATTTATTTTTCTAAACTATGTGCTTGGTATATAGAATCTATTGTACTTCCTTTTCGCATTGGTGCATAGCGAATGTTAGCTATAATTTTACGTATCAAATAATGTACGGGTTCATGCTTATTAGTGGTTTGTTCGTGTTTCATGAGATATACCGAAGCATAGTTAATTTGACTGGGTAAAGTTGCAGATCGAGGTGAATTTTGATTCTTTGGAATTCCTCTGTCGAACACGACGCATTTTAACGTGATTAAGATGATGCGGCCACCCACATTTTTCTGCAAATGATTACTTTCAAGTAAACGTCGATGGATACAATTCATAACGTCGTAGGCATGATACGGACGAAATGTGCTTCGATATTAACGGTATGTTACGAGTTAACGCTGCAAACATTTGCTACCTTGATGGGATTTCCCAGGCCGTCTCCCGTACATTTGTACCTCGATGGTGTGGTACTGACCAGCACGGCACACGGACTGCGGCATGTAAAGCTTCAATGCTTCGAGAAGGAAATTGTGTATCTCGAGGCCGTATAATTCCTCAAGAGCAAATACTGGCAGACCCTGGGCCAATTTGAGCAAATAACCTTGTTGGGAATGGCACTGTGTTGTCGGACAAATGATAAACTTGCGTGTTTGTCCTTAAAAGAAAGATTAATAATGATGTGGGAAACTGGAGCTCAGCCGGTTCACGGCGAAACTAAACTTTCACTGATATACGAGACGCGTGGCTGCGTATGGGCTATTTGCCGACTACTGCTCGATGCAGAATTGCTAAAAATTACATTTTAATAGGTAAATCATAGAACAAATAAAATAGCCTAACCTAACCTAATCTATACTAAGATGACGTAGCATAATATATTAAATATATTATATCTTGATATAATCTAACCTAACCTAACCTAACTTAACCGGAAAATCAAAAACGTCCAAACAAACTTTTCCGCCATGACGCAATCAAATCTTCCGAACATTGTTGGCGCTGCCGTTAAGGCTAACAACATCTCAGGGAACTTCCTGCCTTGATCGATGGTTCCGACAGCACGTGGTTGCGGATGCTGCGCATCTGAATGGACGTGGAATTAAGCGAGAAACGTACACTTTTCAAGGTGAAGGAATAATGAATCGAGTGCATGAATTGTTCAATTTCTTCTTTATCACGTTTGTAGCACACCATATACGGATAATTATATGTGAATGGCCATATTTGTGGTGAAGATTATGATGGTATATTTCTTTGCCAATTGAAAAGCAATGGTTTGCGGAGAAAATGAGTGGTCGCATGGCCTTAATCACGATAAAATGCATTGTATTCGAATGAATGTCCAAAGAATCAAAATGTACCTTCATCCGCAATAATGCCATGAATTCCAATAATAACATCAATATCAATAATGAAACTAACATTCTAAGACCCATATCGAAAATGGTGTTCTCAATGAAGCACCGGAGCAAGCCAGAGCAGCACGATGTTGTGGCATGTCGCTGACGATGGAAATGTATTTGGGTGTAAATGCACCTACCTTCCAGTATCGTTGCGTATTGTTTATATTCATAACCCTATTCACAACATGAATTATTTATATGGTGTGCAAACATGCCTGCATTCTAAATGTGGGTTTAATCTACTTTACTCTCACCACCAAAACAATGGTAGTTTAATATTTTTGTTTACTTCCAAATATCACCCCAAATGTTCCTTCCAGCACTTAATTTATATTGATATAGATACATATCTCACCTATTGTTGAAATGTTAGATATGCTCCTTTATTCAAGCTAGCTTTTCTTTGTTTTGGTATCGATTCGGGAAAGTCACCAGCCTCCGACTATCTGTAAAGCCACCTGTTAAACTCCTAATGATTGTGTGTACCAATTAGTAATTTGTTCTCGTTATACAGTGAATATCACTAAATCGTCACCTGTTTTCAGATATTCCTCATAGTAACTGTATCTATGGCTCAAGCAGGCACAGATTCCAACTACATATCGTTTCTCGGCAAGCATACCTCTGCTCTCGGGTACGGTATATGTGTCGGCTATCTGATCGTCTTGCCTATCCTTCTCATCTGTTACACACTCGGAGAAACTGGCACACAAAAATCGAAATTTGTGAGTAAACCTCAATATATGTCCTCAATGCAATGCAGAATGCTATGTACATTCAGTTACCGTACGACCTATACGTAAAAGGTATCTGTAGCTTCGTAAAGTGTAAATGATATTACGATGTATGTTATATTACGATGTATGTTATATTACGACGTGATTTCTGCAATAGCGGAAACAAGTTCTAGTGTAATATCTTTCATTAAAATGACCCTAATGGTATGTGGTAGCTACAGTTTAAGCGAATGGCACGAATGACATTAAAAGCACCATAAAATTAGCAAGTAAAAGAACGATCCACTCCATCTCATGCAACTACGTTTGGGTGAGGCCATGTGTTTCAGATTGTTTCAAGTTTAATGTAAAGCAAAAAAAAAGCAATTTCTGTTCATTCTGAGGAAATCGTGTGCTTGTAGTGGTGCGTGAAATCACAGTTCAGGGCGCCATCACTAGTATAAAAACGTCACTTGTAGAAATGCGTGACTACAGGTAGTGCAAAGATTGACAACAAGCGTTCTCCTAATCTGCTTTTTGTTTGTTGCAGGAACTTCTTCTCAGCGCAGTTGGCTTTATCTTATGCTTGTCTCTTTCCATCTACCTGCTCGTGCATTCCTCTTTCTCGAAAATTGTAATTGAAGGCATTTTTCTGCTACTGACAGCAGTTTGCCAGTTCATAGATGCCATGCTCAACTATAAAGGTGGCGGGTAATGGAACGGAAGTCACGTCCAGATTCAGGCTGGCATTTTTGCGTGCCGAACGATCACCAGAAGATGGTCACCGTATGTAGTGTACATGCTCATCTGCGTGCAATCCACACGGTCCTTACGACCATCGGTAAGACCTGAGGACTTATCATACTTCGTTTGGGTATACCTGGCAGTCATAAGTGGGGCTATTTCATCATTGGATGGATATTGAAAGGCATGTATTGCAAGGCAGGCATGATCGGCGTTCTTGCCAAGTAATCCAGGAAGTGCTCAGGTTCCATGAATACGCCGACAGCCTTGGACTAAAATCCTTGACAACCAATACTATGAGTGGTACAAGCAACTCCGTCATACTCTTCGGCACGTTCGCCTTGAGAGGAAGCTGCCATATTGCTGGCAACGTCGATGACAAGATTAACTGCTTACTCTTCTCGCAATGCGAGTAGCACGAAAGGACCATGGATCTAGAAACGTGCCCGTCTGTTTCGTTGAAAGCGTCATGGAATCATACATTCTTCTGTTCTTTGGTCTGATGTATTATACGCAAGTAAGCGAATGTGCGCCGTGGCAGTTCACGTGTTGTGAAAATAGTAATGTATAATATCTTGAGGTTATGTTTCACTGGAAGAAAACTTTGTTATGACTAGTCCCCTGCCAGTATGGGTCAGATGGTAAACACCTTTACGCCTGATTAAAGATGGAAACCATTTCCTCTGGACTGTCCGAGCATTTCGTCTATCTCAGTATTTATCGGAATATTTGCGAGTATTTGCAAACCTGGCGAGTTCTCTGAATCGAAATCAGTTCCTCGAGGGAATCGAAGGCGCAATCACAGGCTGCTTTGTCATGGGATACACACACATTTTGGTTTGGCATGTTACAGCTGCAGCTGATATCACAAAGCCATGCTCACTATCGACTATAGGCCTATTTAATCTGATTTGTGTCGTTACCATTCCAATCATTCACCACAACGGCCGCGAAAAAGGGTGCGACTTCCCGTAAGGTGGCACACTTTTCGTCCCGTAGCAATGCAAATTCTTGGGGCAGGTCGGATCACAAAGCAAAGCAAAATGTGGAATTCATGGATTGGGTGTTGGGGCCAGAGTTAACCCAACAAGCTTTGCTTATCAATAGAGCCCTGGTTCATTAAGCAACCCCAGCAACAACTCATATTATTTTTTTTTAAGAAGGAAAAAAGCTGCGCCTGAAAACGTGAAGGCCACTTTTGCTACAGTAGCAATTTTTCCGTACGATAATACATTATGTTTTATCTGTCATAAAGACAATGAGACCATTACAATTCAATGCAAATCGTCGCCAGTGGTGCGATTTACGCCAGCCTATACAGTACCTAACGGTCCAGCTCTTACTCAGGTGAATTTCAGATTTGAGATGGGCCCTCTACTCGTCAGTTCTCAGGGGTTCTGTTCATTCTTCAGGGGCCCTTCCAAACCCAAATAGCATCTCAGCTTTATGTGGCCCTTTGATACCCTGTTTATTTTTCAGTAGTTTGGGGTCAATACCAGCTAAGACTGTTCTTTCCAGCTCGGCATGGACATTCCAACCCTCGGTTGGTCCTCCCTTATCTTCACGGCTCTTTCCAGGTCTCTGGGTGAACCTCTTCAGGTCTCAAGGGCCCCTTGCACACAAGTTGTTAGATGCGTTAAAATTGTCCTCGGTTATATATCTCCCCCTCATGGCGGTCGCCTGAAGGGCCCCACCGGACTCATCCTGGGAGACGGATGTCTTTTCACCACCCGGAAATCCCACTGCTGTTTACCAGCCCGGACCCGTCCGTGATTGTAGAGGTTCTTTACGTAGCTCCGGTCACCCTCTTCTTCGGCGCAGACCGTCTCTTAGCCCGGGGGTCTCTTTATCGGCCTGAGGTCCGCTGCCAGCCCCGAGACCCTCCCTTCAGTGAGAGCCAATGCCGACCCAGTGGCTCTGCACGTGGGATCCTGGGTTCCGATTCGTTGACTCAGGACCTCTGTCATGGGTGAGGACACTCCGGCTGAAGTCAGCTATTGAAAAGTTTGGACCTTCTCTATCACGTCAGGGTGGCTCCGGTGTGGCTTCGGTCCCAATCGGTCCAGGAGCTCTTCATACAAACTCTGTGCCGTCCCCAATGGCCCGAGGGTGCCCTTCAAACTGTACGGGTCCCCATCTGTAAATTTAGAAGCCCTTCACGTTAGCCCAGCGAAAGGCCTTCACCATCGTCCTGAGGGCACTCTGTTGATTCACGTCTCTCTTCAGCGGTCCGGGGCCCTTTCCGTCAGCCCCGATCCATTCCGTTCGCCCGGGCCCCTTTCGTCGCCCAGGGGCCATGTATGTCGGCCGATGTGCATCGATGCCTTGAGGGGCACCTGTAGGCCCCTCACGGTGTCCGCCTGGAGGGACCCCTCTGACCCTACAGGAGGCAGCTGCCACCTTCGCCCCCCGGCTACACCACTAGTTGGGCTAGGTTAAGCTAGGTTAGGGCAGCGGAAAGGGTGCATAGGAGCAGAGGATATGGGGAAGTGTGAAGGGGACAGGTGGCAGGCCACATGGAGGCGGAAGGCAGGGGACGGATGAAGACGGCAGGGGACATGGGGATAATGTGAAGGGAACAGGAGCGGTGGTAGGGGCACAGAAAATACAGACAGTTGCCTTCAATCAAATATTGCTGTCTTTAATATACATTGGTCTCTATTATATCTAAGCAGCCAACTCTACTTTCTAAAACTTTCCCGACGGCGACGTCGCATATGGGCAAAACGGCGGCGCTGGCAGGCGTCGCGCAGTGTGTTGTGGACGTAAAGCGGTGATGTTGGGGCATTCTGGGTGGTGAAAATAGGTATACCATTTCCAAATGATATAGTCACACATGAAACAAAAACCACACCACCTATTCCCCATCAGGCATGTACCCCGACCCGCCGCGTCCTTGCCGGTCATCCCCTTGCAGAGACCGAGAGCACAGGGGGCATATGTCCGCTTATGGCAAGATGGCGCCCATGTTTCCTGGAAAAGCGGTCCTACAGTGAGGCAACTCTTGAGTCCAGTGAGTCAAGTGCATCCCTTTCTAATTATCAAGACAAAGGCTAAACTTAGCTAAATTATAATTATTCAGCTAAATTCGAGATGAAAATGTGCCCCTTAGAATCAGTGATTGCACCCACTCGAATTTTCCGTCGAAGTCTCCCTTCCAAGACCCTTGAGTGCGCCCCTCTCGACATTTTCAATATTGACTATTTAATTGGAAAAATTGACCTTTGATTCAATTAAAAATGTTAATTTACGTAAGTTTATTCTGCAATAGAACAGGAAATCAACCCTTCAGGAAATATTGCGCTCTGGGAGTATACGTTTTTCTCAGTTCAACGCTTTTAAGGCACGTATTTTGTGATCCGTGTCGGTGCCATGCCGATGTTATAGCTTAGGCTCTGATAACATAAACCCAATCGTGCAAACCCAGGCTAGCATGTTACTGGTGTCCCGAATTTAACGCGTCAGCATTGCCTCGATATGGTAGTCAGACCAACCATGAACCTCCTTGGCCTGTTACCGGCCCACCCTCGCCGGAACACATGATAAGTGCCGGATGCGTATAAGAAACCGAACCCTACTTACCGTCACCTGTTCGATTCCACGGTGATGATGTTGAGAAAGCTGCCTTGTTCTATGCTTAATAGTTGCGAGTGTTTAGCCTATGAAAAGGGATGTGCCTTACATGTCTTGTTAAGAGATGTGCCTTGCCATGTCAACCCAATGCGGCAATTTAACTTGAGAAAATTAAGGTAGCTTGGGCAGGACTCCGGTTTCCAGTCTCCCTTGTATGATCACACCCAAAGAGGGTTCAAAGGAAGTAACCGCAGTATGTCAACTGGCACGTGAAGTGTCAACTTATTTCCTTTGCATCGTTTCCTACTGTTTCTGAAGCACTCAATTTTCGCATTCAGACACCAAGTTGCATGTTTTCAAAGAAACTGTGATCGTGAATTATATATGTATATATATATATATATATATATATATATATAAGACATAAAGAACATAAAGACATAAAAGATTAGTGCAACTATGAGCCACAAGGGCCCTTCTTGGTTGCACCCTGTACACTGAACCAGTTGCACACCAAAACTGTTAATCAGCCCTCCCTGTAATACTGAAAAGCAAGCCCTATATTCTTATAATGATTGTCTATGCTGTTTTTAAAGATGTTCAATGTGCTGCTACTGACGATGTTTTCTGGCAGCTGGTTCCAGTGTTCCACTACCCTGTTGGTGAAGAAAGTTTGCCTTAACCTTGTTCTGCTGTGGTTAACTTTAATTTTGAATTTATGACCTCTAATTGCATCATTTCTGTTAAATTCAAACATTTCCCCAAGGAATCCCCTCTCCAGACCATTGACAAATTTAAAGACCTCGATGAGATCTCCTCTCAGCCTTCTATATCTAAGTGAAAACATATTCAATTTCTTCAATCTTTCCTCATATGGTAGGTTGCTTATGCCATTAACCATTTTTGTAGCCCTCTTTTGTACTCTCTCCAAAAGCCAACAATATTTTTCATAGCTAGGAGACCAAGCTTGGATGCAGTATTCCAAATGTGGCCTGACGTATGCACAGTAAAGCTTCCTGATCACTTCCTCACTTCTGTATGATATATTCCTATTTATTGCCCCGAGCATTCCCAGTGCCTTCTTCCTGGCTTCCTTGGCCTGTTCTGATGCTCCCAGTTTTGTGTTTAGAATAACACCTAAATCCTTCTCCTGTTGAGTCACTGATAGCACTTGGCCACCCATCCAGTATGGAGCCTTCATATGCTGCTTACCTACATGCATGATTTTGCACTTATCAAAGTTAAATTTCATTTGCCATTCTTCGGACCACTTCACAAGTTCGTCTAAGTCTTTTTGCAGCGAGATATGCTCATCCTGACCTGTTATTGCTCTAAAGACCTTCAAATCATCCGCAAATTTCAAAACTTTACTGCTTAGGCCACTTTCAATGTTATTTACAAATATAATGAACAGTAATGGCCCTAGTACTGACCCCTGGGGGACTCCACTAAGAACATTTTGCCATGATGACTTTGTACCATTTAGCATCACTCTTTGCTGTATATCTGAAAGCCACAACTCTATCCATTTTAAGATGCTACCTGCAATACCATGGGACTGAAGCTGTATCATTAACCGTTTATGGGGTACCTTGTCAAAGGCCTTACTAAGGTCAAGATATGCTACATCAACCTGATTTCCCTGATCAAATTGTTTTGTGGCGAAGTTCAAAAAGTCCAAGAGGTTTGTGAGACACGATCGTCCTTTTCTAAACCCATGTTGGGTATTTTGAATCAATCTGCTACCTTCCAGATAACTAACTATTCTATCCTTGATAATTGATTCGAGTACCTTGCATACTAGGGATGTGAGACTTATTGGCCTATAGTTTTCAACTTTCCCTCTTTCTCCTTTCTTGAAAATAGGAACTACATTTGCCCTTTTCCAATCGGTTGGAATTGCATTATGTGAAACTGATGTACAAAATATTATACTAAGTGGAAATGCCAGTTCCTTTACAGTTTCCCGCAACACCCTAGCATAAATTTCATCAGGTCCTGCTGCCTTATTTTGCTTTATTTTCCTGATATGATTGTAAACAACATCACTATCAATGAAATCAACATCATTTGTCAGATCCCATGTCACTGAACTATGGTGTATGGTCGGCAGATTGGTCATATCTTCCAATGTAAACACTGATTTAAACTGCTTGCTCAGCTCCTCAACCATCTCACTATCCTCACCCAATGTAGTCCCGTTTACTTCCAGTGGACCAATTGTGCTAGAAACTTTACTCAGCTTGTAGAAACTAAAGAACTTTTTACTGTCCCCATTACAGTTTCTAGCTAAATCCAGTTCTTTTGCTCGCTTTGCTGCTCTGGTTTTTTGCTTCACAGTGTCTCTAGCTTTTCAATACGCCTTTAGATTAACGACATTTGAGGCTTCTTTAAAAACTCTAAATGCAGTTTTCTTAGCCTTAATTGCTTTTATCACGTCTGGTGTAAGCCATGCTGGCTTTCCTACCCTTCTTTTGCGTCTTTGCTTTTGGGGGACATGTCTAATCCGAGTTTCCTTCAAGTAAGATTTGAACTTTTCCCACATTTCACAGGCATTTAAATTGGAGAATTCTTCTTCCCATCTGATGGCACTTAAAGCCTCTCTCATGCCGTTAAAGTCTGCTCTGTTGAAATTTGGAACCTTTACCAAATTATCCTTGATAATTTCCCCTACATGTGCCTTGAATCTAACTATGTTATGGTCACTTTTTCCCATAGTTTCGCCTACAGTCAAGTCTTGAACCAAGTCACTTAAATCCGAGAATACAAGGTCCAAGAATGAACCATGCCTGGTTGGTTCTGATACAAACTGGTGTAAGAACAGGTCCTCTTCAAGGCATTTCCTAAACATTTTGCATGATGGGGTGCCAACACCAGCATATTCATAACCTTTTAGATTAAAGTCACCGAGAATAAGGCACTTCCTCTTAAAGTTTCTACTGATTTCCTCACAAATCACCTTGTCAAGCTCCAGTTGCTGAGAATGTGGCAGGGTTCCTGATCGGTAGAAAGCTCCTATCCTAAGAGTATTGCTGTTGCCTTTTCCCACAGTGACATCAAGCCAAATGGACTCCACAGACACATTTTTATCCCCACCTGCTACTTTTTGAGAACTGAATAAGCTATTCATATAGAGCATTACACCACCCCCTTTCATTGCTGGACCCCTATTGCACGAAAACATATTGTATCCCTGGATCTCATAGTCCTGTAAGTTATCTCCAAAATACCCTTCACTGACCCATGCCTCCGTAATGCAAACAAAATCCGGTTCCTCCTCAGCAACATAACACTTGAACTCATCAAATTTGGAACGGATACTCTGAGCATTAAACATCATACACTTAACGAATGCTCCATAACCACCTTTGGCTTTTTCATATTGAGGAGTTCTTTTATCACTAGATGAACTATAACTCTGTCCCCTTGAGTTGCTGCTGTCCCTATTTGCAGACTTTGAGGTTCTATTGCCTTGGCTGACACTATTGGAATATTCCTGAGTTGGCAATGCAATTTCATCCCTCCCCACCCCATTTCCTAGTTTCCCTGAAGGACATGCTCGTATACTTTGCCTAACACATGGACCCCCTTCTCAGAAAAGTGCAGGCCATCCCTCTGATAGAGGTCCCACGATGCATAAAACCTGCTCCACTCGTCTACAAATGTAAAACCTAGCCCATGACCCAAGATGTCTAATCTAATTGTCTTCCACACAAGTAGACAACTATATGAATAACCCTTTTGATATCACTTATGGCTAGACAGAAAAATGAACAGTCACACAGCACTTATGAATACCCCCAACTTACTACTAATTAAACTATCTTAAACTTCAACACCTAACACACTATGCACACCAAAAAATAAATAAAGTATGTTAGGATAGTATGAATGTTGTATAATGTACTTATGAAATCTACACACTTGTAATATCTCCTACTACAGAAATCGAAGCGTCGAGAACACGCCGAAAGCAAAGATGGCGCACACGGCGGCGTCGCTAGGTTAATATAGTATGGTTTGCGTGCTACGAAAATGCTTATAAGATAAAAACTAATGAAATATAATCACAGAAGTAATTGCTAAACACCTATACACAGCTTAGACTAAAGTACTGCCCTGTTCTGCAACGACTTATCTGGAAACCTGGAGCTCCAGCGGCGAACCTCCTTCCACCTTGAGACCTGGCGGCAACTCTATATATATATGCCTATATGTATATGTATATATAGCCTATATGTATATGTATATATATGCCTATATGTATATATAGGCATATATATATATATATATATGCCTATATATACATGTAGATATGCATACATATGTATATGTACATATATATGTATATATACATATATACATATACATATACATACATACTAGTATGGCATAAGTTTATCGCTTCATGTGTGAATGGGTAACCATTCAACGATAGTTTCAACCCCGCTCAAAATCTGCTAAATCTGCTGAGCTTTCGCATGGAGCCTATGGGCTGTGTATGTAAAGAATTACTTGAATCCGCCTTTGAGGCAATCCCTCATATGCATCATCTTTCATCGTCTCAACCCATGCACAGGACGCCACTGTTGTAATTGAAAACAAAGGAAAATGTTCTAGCCTTCCATGGGACACTGATCCGAAATGTAATTCTACACAGAATCATCACACGTCACGGTTCGTTGGAAAGGTTCGGACTGCACAAAGTACGATAATAAGATAATGAGCATTGAAATCCTGAGCATGTCCCAGCTACGAAAAGCCAGCAATGTTAATAAGTATATTGCATGCATTCAAATGCCATGCAATTATGCTTGTAAAGTGATGCCGGCTAAACTAAACACTCCCATCAACAATTGCAGCATCTTCCTCTGGAGTGGTTGCCCTCTTGCGGCCAGACCCTTCCCTTGTCCTCGTATGCAACTCGCCTTCGACCTGATAGCGGTTCCATAACTTCCCCAAAGTCTGTGCGCTCCTTCCAATTCTCCTGCCATATTCACTGTTCCTCAATAGTAGTTCTTTGAAGTTGACTGGTTTTCCATTTTCAAAATAATTTAAGTTGTAGCCCATGTCTGTGTTATAAACGACACAACGTTGTTGGTTCGACTGATACGCAAGTGCAGTAACATTATTAACCTGCCTGTCTCCTTAAAGGCTGCAGAGCAAATGGTCACGTGACCATCGAAGAGGTAGATTCCCCTACATGGACAGTGGTCCATTGTCAATCTGGTAGACTTTCACGTAACGCCTACCTTTGAAGCGGTGCACCAAGAATGACAAATTGCCCGGTTACATTTCGTGCTGAAGCAATATAAACTAGACGCTTTTTATTGTAAAATGGTTGGATGATATTCCCTGGAAGCAATATTCTTTATTAATCGGTTTGCCAATGAATCTGATTTCAGCAAGCAAATGCCGCGTAGGGATTTGCCGCCCCGGTAACTCAGTTGGCTTGGGCATTGGCGTGACATGTGTTGGTCTCGCATGTCCTGGTGAGGCGGGGTTCGAGTCGCTTCGCCCGCTCGCTTTTAGCCCCTCGCTGGGAGGGTTAGTTGGCAACTGGCACGATAATGTCGAAAGCGAGCTGCCGGGAGTTATATCGTCACTGACACAGCACGCTCTGTATCGATCGGTATTCACAGACGGGTGTGTGAAGACTGCCGAGCAGCGCTGAGGCGGCTTAATTTTAGAGCGTACCAGGAACGCACCCAAATCGTACCAGATTGTCTTTCTTCCATCTTTAGCACAGGCAAAGTGTCATCCGCTAGAGATCTGTGTCGTAAAAGAAAGGGCTTATGTGCTATCCGGTTATATCAAATAAGAAAGAGAGGAAAGATGAGACGCCGGCAAACAAGGAACGTGGCTTAAAGGGTCAATGCATACATACACAGGTGAGACATACAGACATACATACATTCTCGACAATCGGAACATTTGGAAGGTGGACAGCTTCGTCGCTGCGGAGAGGCTCCACTGCCCAGCTGCGACTTGAAACGAAGCGGAGGTCCGGCGGGCAGGGTGAGTCGTGGGCGTCGGGCCCGACCTTGTATGTGTAGGGGTATGTTTGAGTTAAAACTTGGAAAAACCTGAGAAGGGGAAAGACCAAGCAGCTCGGAAAACCCGTAGGTAAAAAACCAAGCGCAATTTATAAGGAGACCCGTTCGCTTTGGCCAAATTGGATCGGCCTCTCCCTACCTAGTATGAAAAATCCTACATGTATGTGCGTTTTTTCGGCGACGGGGAGGCAAATGTGTGTAACGTAGACATACAGTTAACATAGGGTGCAACGCGTTTCATGTATCCTTCAACATCACATCAAGTCAGGTTGAGCCAGGTAACGTGAGACAAAGAAATAAAAACCAGTTCGGAAAGTCTGGTATCGTGTAAAAAGCGGAGGAGCAGCTCGAGCAGTCATTCCAGAGGAATAACCGCCCGGCACTTCACCAGCTGCTCTTCCACTTTTTACACGATATCAAACTTTCTGAGCTGATTGCCGTGTCACCAGCCATGTACGAAATAATAAGCAAAAATGTACCTAATTTGGTACCATAAAAATAGCCTTAATTTCGACAATTGAATATCTAAGCAAGTAATTGCGATCATTTTCTTGTTGTTTTAGGTGCTCTCTAGATATGGTGGTATAAGATTATCAGAAATTAAGGCAGGTTCAATCTTATACTCCTGAGTCCGCCTAGTGAAAGTAGTTTCGATTGTGATGGAAAAGGTCTATACGCATCCAACACGTAAAATAACTATTATCGGTATCACATAGACGTACAAAAGTCCGTCAGTGCTTCATAAGTGTATTACCCCTAGCGGATCGAGATTCTCGCCGTATTTAATATCGCAGGGCAGGAAAACGAGACGGAGGAGTTAAAGACTGGAACAATGGCATGGTGGAATGTCCCTTGTTACTGGCGAGCCATTTTCAGTTGTTATTGGTTCTTCACTTTTGACTTCATGGACGCCATGGGCGTCCACTCGTGGCAGGAGGGTGTGGCTTGTTGCTTGGTGAGAATCAGAGAAGGCACTGTTCCCATCTGGAGGCGGTTCCGCTGTTGTGTCTTAATGAGGCTCAGGCTGGAGAACACTCTCGGAGGCCGCGCTGGAGTGCGCCAGAGGCAGGAGATCCTGCATCAGCTGGGCTACCTTTGGGAATGCTGGCTCGCCACTGCCATCCCTCAGCTTCTTCAACTCTGCCCAGTACTCTCACGCCAGTTTGTCCTTGTCCGGGAGCTGCTCCTTCGCTGCCTGCTGGAGCCCTCGCCATTCTGAGTTCAGGACTTCGTACTCTGGCCCAGGGTACGAAGGGAGGGCGCTTGCGAGGTGGGGTTCAGCACCTCCCAGGTCTTGCAGCTGAAGTCGAATCGTCGCCGGATCTGCTTGCAGAGCTCAGTGTAGAACATCTGTACACGGAGTCGGAAGGCTTGAGCCACCTCCTGGGGAACAGACTCTGAGAGGATGGTGGCCTCGACGTTGGCGCCACAGTGCTTTTGCTGCAGAGGGAGGAAGTTCCTGGGATGATCAGGATTGACCATCTCCAGTCGCACACCTGGCTCAGCACGCAGGAAGTTGCTGGACACGGAATGGTAGAGCTTCAGGAGCACAGCCCGTGCATACTGGATGTTGGATGACTCGGACTGGAACGCCTTTTCACCATAGTGATCAGTGGGAGAACGTAGTGAAGGACAGCGATGTACGCCTGGTATATGGGGTCGTGGAGGGCGTTCAGGATGGTTCGAGCGGCGGGATGCTGCGTGCTGGAAGAAGAGGAGTAGGGCTGTCCACTGCTCGTACATCCTCTTCACCACCGCCTCGAGGGAGAGCCACCTCGTCCTGCAGGGGCGCAGCAGCCTGTGGACTGGGACGTCTGCCAGATCTTGATCAGCCTGGTACTCGAGGTGTCCCTTCGGGCTATTGTTGAGATAGCTGTGCACGTCTCGGGCTAAATTCTCTATGGATGAATGCAGCTGCATGCATGCTGCGGAGGCGCATAGATGCAGGGAGTGGCATATGCAGCCGATGATCAAGATGTGCCGGAGTTCTGTTCTGAACAGCGCCTGCACACTCTTACTTACTTACTCTTACTCGAAATATGTTCCGTCGATTTCCGTTTTTCTTGCTTTGAACGATGCGCCGAACATTACTGAACGGGTACGCAAAAATTCCGTATATCGATCGGTAAAATCTGGAATTATATAAGAAAAACCGGAAGGGTGGGCGGATTCCCTCCCCCAACCTCTTCAGTCTGCGCGTTAATCCATGGTCCCTAATTAAACGGAATTACCGCGACACGCACGAAAAGCTACTGGTCTCCATCCTCGAACCAGGTACCTGAGAGTCATTAAACTGAAGCGCTACGAAATCCGCTACCCACCAGACTTGTATCCGACTCAAGTTGAATCGCGAATGAGCTTATGAATCAATCGTCTTTGAGTGAGTCGCGAGTAGAATCGATTCTTTTCCCCCAAGATATATTTTGAGTCGTGGAATGAATCTAATCTTTCTTTTAAAAAAATGAGTCGAATCATGAGTCAATCATACAAATCACGATGAGTAATTTGAGTCTCACGACTCAAATGAAGGTTATGGACAAATAACATAAGGCATATATCTTTGTGAAAAGTATGTCATGACACAAAGTAGGGAGTAAATATGCAGCATAATCATTCATGCTTAGCATTACAATTGTCAACTTGTCAGGTGCCAGTGAGTAAAGAATGACGGGTACTGAAGCTATTTACCAAAAACAATGACAATAACTACAAATAAGTATTCATGTTAAGCGTTTTGATGTCAAAGCATACCTGTCTGTGTCTAAATAGCTCAGGGAATTATATGGAAGTGAACCGTTTCTTGCTGTCGTAATAACCGGCTGAATCCAAATTGACGCCGCGGTGACGTCACTACCTGCCAATTACATTGACAGATACCTTCTTGAAAGATTGCTTGTAGGTTGGTGTTTTGGTATCTTGTGAATGAATTCCTTTGCCGTGAGTTGTATTATATGTGTATTTGTATGTTAGGTACCTATTCGGGCGTCATGACCTCTGTATTGCTTTTTCCCATGCATGATTCGTCATATTTGAATATTTGTTTATATTGGGTTACATTATATTACACTTAATTTGGTTAGATTTGATTTTCCTATTACCTTACTAATCTTTGTAGCCTACAAAGATTACAAAGATAGCCCACTTTGGCATACTTTGTAGCAATTGTAGGTGCCTACTTCTTTGTATTTTTTTAGAAGAAGTAGGAATGATGCAGAGGCAGAAAACAGCTCAAGCAGAAATGCTTTTGGTATGCTCCAACATGCTGAACCAATTTGAGACTAGAATAGATGGATTATCTGTGTTAAAATAAAGGTTTCTCGTTCGGTGTTATATGTCCAAATTAGTGCAGCAGGATGGCAAAATCTCCATGAAAATAAGGCAAATTTATCTTCAAAAGGATTTTCAATTTTATTTTCTCACAATACCTACCAAGTTCATGAAGTTGACTAAGATGATGGAACAACCTATTTGCCATGTAAATTATTTTTTTTAAACTTCAATGTTTGAACCTTAAAAACCTAAACTAACTTTACCTAACACATCCTAACCCATTTGTTTGCTTTATGAGGGAAATTAGTGCACAAACTTCTTGTGTCCATATTAAGCAACAATAACACAAAAATGTTTCCCAAAAAATTCATTAAAAATTGAAATGTATTATTGAATGCTTCAGCACTATGATTACCTAACAACACATCACACTGGCATGCCAAAACCCCATTGTTCAAATTGAAAAGTAAGCATCAGCTCCAAAAATACATGGTCAAATTTTCAAAATAACCTTCATGCACCTTGTATTTCCAGAGAAAAAACTCTAATATGCCATAAAGCAAAAGTTTACAAAAAATGGGGCTTGGGGTTGGATAATGTAGCATGCAAAAATTTGATAATGTAGCATCTAAAAATTTCCCAATTACTGAATCCTAGCTGAACCTAACATGACATAAGCTAGCATGATCTGTTTAAAAAAAATCAATTTTTAAACATTTGTAAAAGCTAGCATCTTCTGAAATTAAAAGGATATAACCAAACCTGGCTCCTTTGTTTTCTTTATGGAGATAAAATGGGTTTAAGCTTGTCTGATGAATATCTTTAGGTACAATGATGCCCATATAGGTTTGGTTTGATGATGTGTTATGTTAGCCTTATGTTTGCACAATCCTTCCAATTCCACAATCTTTGACTTTTACTTCTTGAAAGGGTTTGGTAAGGTTAGGTTGTTGTGACCTTGTTCATGTTCTTTTGCCATACAACTGGAAAATCTCCAGATCAGCATCTGCAGAGGAAATGAGTGGTCATGTCACATTAACTATGTTCATAAAGATGGCATTGGGAACAAAAAATCCATGAATTCCAAAATTAACTTCAAGCACAAATTTACCACAACAGGTAGGTAGAACAGATTTAGATGAATTCCTTTAACATGGTGCACAAATATAAATCCAGCTGGTATAGGATGCAAAGTTGCATTGCATTTTCTTTTGGGAATTATTAAAAAACAACACTTCCTTATGTGGAAGCCTAACCCTGGATTTTGCATGTTTTGCAGTTGACCATTCATGCAGATCATCTGTATTTTTTTTTGCTGCTTCTTTCATATTTACATATTTCATGATTATTTAATTAATTTGTATGGTTATCATTTTGAGCTATATTTGTTTCATCCATATAGCCATTCCCTGGGTTTTTATGGTGGTCCCATGGGCATTTATATGCCTTTTTTGATACATCACAGTAGGTAATGTGCAATTTTTCAACAGTTGTGATGCAGAGCAAGGCCTTCACAAAAGTTTGGAGGACAACTGTAAATGGTATGAACCTGCTTTGTGACAAAGTCAGCAGACAAGGAGAAACATCAGTTTTGGTATATTTTCCTTTCATTATGCTGACATCACCTTGTCATACAAATCATGAAAGTGATGGTATACACAATTGGAGGCTTAGACTGTTGGTGGCTATGCCCCTGCAGATTACCACCAAGGGTACTGCACTGCAGCATAGTTTAGCTAGAAGCTGTGTTTGGTGGTGGTCTATGCTGCTCAGTGTCTTGCTAAGCAATGTTCTTGTTGGGTATGCTGCAGCATGTTTTGCTAAGCCATGTTCTTGTTGCTGAAGATGTCCAACTATATTAATTTTTGTTCAGCTACAGGTAAACAACTTAAATGAACACAGGTACACATAAAATATAGCATGTTGCTATTGGAGAACAAAATTTTTCATTTTATCCAGTCACAGATTTGGGAAACCAAAACTCTTTGGGATTTGGGAAGCCAAAAATGGTTGCAAGCAATGATAAATTCACACTTGTGGTATGTGGTATGGTATGTGATGAATGATGTGGGGCATGTGTGTGAAAATTGTCATGTTTCTACCATGCATCTTCAAGAAAACAGGTTTGATAATGGAACATATGCTTCATTGTCTTGATTAGTTTTTGATTGGATACTTCCATATCACTAATGGTGGATGGTGATTGTGGTTTGTGCCAAATTTGCCTCTATGATAAGGAAGTTGTGCCTGGATCAACACATCACAGAATACTCCAACTGATGTCTATCTTCCTGAAAGTGGAAGACCTTTGCATAACTATGGCTTTGCATGACCAATGTAGTTGATGCACCCATAAACTGCAATAACCAATCAATGACACTCAACTAGTTCAGTAGAAAGGTGTCCACAGGATACTTGAACTGTGTGGCATAGCCACAGACATAATGGCTGTCAGCTCACCTCAATCTTTACGTACGTTTCGTAAGTTACACTACGTTTCCGTTTACGTCGGCGCTTGTTTTCATCACAACACATGTAATGAAATGGATGTGACTTGATGTTTTGAGGTGGAGTCAGTCGTTTCAGGGTGCAAGGGATGTGCATGTATATGTGTGGACATGCCTCTTTGCATGCACCTGTAAGCTAAGCAATGTCAGCAGTTGCGTATTAGTGTCTCCGTGCTCGGCCTCGCGTGTTTGTTGTTGCACACTTGCCTGCATAGCAATTCCCAACCGTGTTGGTGTAGTAGTTATATAGGTGTAGGTGTCAGGTGTATGCAGCATTCAGTTCGTATTTCCAGCGAGTATGCTTATCTGAGTTATGCAAGTGCTTTACTAGAAGAAGCTCTGATGCTCGAGAGCTTGTAATGAATCTGATAGAGGTATGTGAAAGCAAGAGTGTGGCTGGGATGTTAGACTCGTACGAGATGTATGCACGGGGGGGGGTGTCGGGCAAACTCTGTCTGCTCGTTTTCACAGCGGAATATTTTAACGTGTTTTTCTGGTTGAAATGAGTTCAGGTTTTAAATCGCAAAGCTTTGCAGTGTACAATGATCGATGTCCAGCACATAGCACAATGTATTTCAACTTAGTTAGCCACACTCATCTGGGGTTACACCATGAATTTCAAAATCGGTAGCATGTGCTGTATGTAGAGGTCTTGAAGCACTCGCAAAAAGATGTCTCTTGAACTCATCTTACCCTCCCCAATCACTGTAGCTGGCATATATGTACTTGCTTATCCTGTGATGATGTTTATTGTGATAGTGATGATGATACTTTCCTTTCTCATTTTGTGTCTGAAGATTTCAACCTTAGGTCATGCAAGGTCATTGGCCTAGCTCAGGTCAGAGAGAACCAATTCCAAAACAAATATTGAAGCAATGCCGATTGATAGCTCATACATATGCAAATATACTAAGTCAGCTTGTTATGTGAGCATGATTGATCAGTGCCTGCATAGCATATGCCTCAGATTTATCTTCAAGTTCAGGTTCATGACCTGATGTCATGGCCAATTTTGGGCCCATTTTCACATTTTGTGACATACATGCTCTAGCGTTTTTATCTTGGTTTACATGAAGAAGCATCAGAAGTTTCTTATCCAGTTTGCTTGATTTCAATCAAATGATCAAATGATCCGAAGTTAAGTCGAGATAAAGTGTAGAATATGTGCTGAGCCCATTTAGACATTGCTGTTTTATAGTTTATTTCGAGTTTTCATCTCCTAAGTTGTGTCATATTTGCACTGCATTACCTAAATTATCCACCTCGACGAGGCACCACCTTTACGCGGTGGGGGGAGTGAGTGCCCTAAGGACCCAGAATCCCAGTCCGTCGATGATCCGGCGAGGGGCCAGAGGAGTGCCCCACTCGTCGTACGATCCATACACCCCCTTACAGGCGGATCGACGCCGTTCGTCATGCAGCATGATAAAGAATCATGATCAAATGTTATTTATGCCAAAAACTTTGTATGGAATGAGGGGTAGTGGCTTTTCCAGTTTCTATTATATTCAATAGGTCTGTAACACACACACAGGTGTTCCTGAGGACTAGGGGAATGCCATCTCCATTTCTAGAGTTAAAAATGGATGCAGGTCCAAAGCTAGCAATTACATGCCATTCTTGTGCATGTAAGGCCCCACTAAAAAAAAACATCGTCAAAATGTGACATTGAGGCTGATCAAACCAGACACTCGATTATTGCTGTGGCACAACACTGTTTCAGAATTGTGTAATTACAATACAAACATTGTAGTGTTCGTAATATGGTCTAACGATGTGTTTGCTCTTGTTTGCAGGTTAGCAGGTATGGCCGACGAGTTACCAGAGCCGGAGCCGGTGCTGCAACAGCTGACCAGTATGGACATCCTCGCCATTTCGTCGGCAGCCATCAGAGGCGACGTGGACGACGACGTGGACGGCATCAAGATCAGCGCCGACGGCTGCGGCTGGCACCAGGTGTCTAACGAGGGGATCGTCACCTCAAGCGATCACCTCTATCAGGCGTGCGGTGAGGTAATTCAAACATCAGATGAGCTCATTTACCATCCGTCTCGTCCGGAGATACAAGTAAACAACGGGCGCCTCGGTGAAGCTGCCAATCAGGAAATCCAAACGGACCATGTTCATATACAGGACTCCTCCAGTCAGGAAATTCAAACGGCTCGTGTTATTATACAGCACTCTCCCAGCAAGGAAACAAAAGGATCGAATATGCGTCTGGCGAAGACTCAGGTTGGAACAACACAAGCCGAAACTCCGACACTGTGCTACGTAGCCATGAGCACCCCCAGCACACCGGATCTCTGCCCTGCCACCGACCTCCCGAACCCCACCCCAAGCCTGCCCGCCGCCTCACCAGGCTTGCCAAAGCGGCCGAAGCGGGTCCGCACGCGGCCGTGCGCCGTGCCGGCGCCGGCCGAGGATGGCGGACTGCCGTTCGGCTGCGACCTGTGCCCGGAGGCGTACTCGGAGCGGCTGTCGCTGGCGGCGCACCAGCGGCGTCACGGCACCGCCGGGCTCACCTGCGCCGACTGCCCGCGGGTGTTCGCCGAGCCGCTGGCGCTGCGGCGCCACCGGCGCATGCACGCGATGCGCGCCGGCGGCCGCGGAAAGCGCCGCTCGCGGCCGCCGTCGCGCTTCGTCGACTGGTGGGAGGGCCGCGGGACGCGGCGCGCGCCGACGGAGCCGGCCGAGTCGGTCGTGTGCGGCGTGTGCGACGCGCGGCTGCAGCCGGGCGAGGTGCGCGCGCACCTGGCGGCCGCCGCCGGCAGCGGCTTCTACAGGTGCGCCGGCTGCGGCCGCGTGTTCGGCCAGCGGTGTCAGCTGGCGCGCCACGGCTGCTGCGGCGCCGAGTCGCGCCGCCGCTCCAAGCGGCGCCGGGTCACGCCGCCGGCGCCGACGCCCCGAGAGCCGGACACGCCGTCGGACGGTGGTGAGGTAACGTGGACAGGGCTCGCGCACCACGGGACCGCCAGACGGTGGTGAGGTAACGTGGACAGGGCTCGCGCACCACGGGACCCCCAGACGGTGGTGAGGTAACGTGGACAGGGCTCGCACACCACGGGACCGCCAGACGGTGGTGAGGTAACGTGGACAGGGCTTACATACCACGGGACCGCCAGACGGTGGTGAGGTAACGTGGACAGGGCTTACATACCACGGGACCGCCAGACGGTGGTGAGGTAACGTGGACAGGGCTCACATACCACGGGACCGCCAGACGGTGGTGAGGTAACGTGGACAGGGCTCACACACCACGGGACCGCCAGACGGTGGTGAGGTAACGTGGACAGGGCTTGCATACCACGGGACCGCCAGACGGTGGTGAGGTAACGTGGACAGGGCTTACATACCACGGGACCGCCAGACGGTGGTGAGGTAACGTGGACAGGGCTTACATACCACGGGACCGCCAGACGGTGGTGAGGTAACGTGGACAGGGCTTACATACCACGGGACCGCCAGACGGTGGTGAGGTAACGTGGACAGGGCTTACATACCACGGGACCGCCAGACGGTGGTGAGGTAACGTGGACAGGGCTTACATACCACGACCACGGGACCGCCAGACGGTGGTGAGGTAACGTGGACAGGGCTCGCGCACCACGGGACCGCCAGACGGTGGTGAGGTAACGTGGACAGGGCTTACATACCACGGGACCGCCAGACGGTGGTGAGGTAACGTGGACAGGGCTTACATACCACGGGACCGCCAGACGGTGGTGAGGTAACGTGGACAGGGCTTACATACCACGGGACCGCCAGACGGTGGTGAGGTAACGTGGACAGGGCTTACATACCACGGGACCGCCAGACGGTGGTGAGGTAACGTGGACAGGGCTTACATACCACGGGACCGCCAGACGGTGGTGAGGTAACGTGGACAGGGCTTACATACCACGGGACCGCCAGACGGTGGTGAGGTAACGTGGACAGGGCTCGCGCACCACGGGACCGCCAGACGGTGGCGAGGTAACGTGGACAGGGCTTGCATACCACGGGACCGCCAGACGGTGGTGAGGTAACGTGGACAGGGCTCGCGCACCACGGGACCGCCAGACGGTGGTGAGGTAACGTGGACAGGGCTTACATACCACGGGACCGCCAGACGGTGGTGAGGTAACGTGGACAGGGCTCGCGCACCACGGGACCGCCAGACGGTGGTGAGGTAACGTGGACAGGGCTTACATACCACGGGACCGCCAGACGGTGGTGAGGTAACGTGGACAGGGCTCGCGCACCACGGGACCGCCAGACGGTGGTGAGGTAACGTGGACAGGGCTTACATACCACGGGACCGCCAGACGGTGGTGAGGTAACGTGGACAGGGCTCGCGCACCACGGGACCGCCAGACGGTGGTGAGGTAACGTAGACAGGACTTACATACCACGGGACCGCCAGACGGTGGTGAGGTAACGTGGACAGGGCTCGCGCACCACGGGACCGCCAGACGGTGGTGAGGTAACGTGGACAGAGCTCGCGCACCACGGGACCGCCAGACGGTGGTGAGGTAACGTGGACAGGGCTTACATACCACGGGACCGCCAGACGGTGGTGAGGTAACGTGGACAGGGCTCGCGCACCACGGGACCGCCAGACGGTGGTGAGGTAACGTGGACAGGGCTCGCGCACCACGGGACCGCCAGACGGTGGTGAGGTAACGTGGACAGGGCTTACATACCACGGGACCGCCAGACGGTGGTGAGGTAACGTGGACAGGGCTCGCGCACCACGGGACCGCCAGACGGTGGTGAGGTAACGTAGACAGGACTTACATACCACGGGACCGCCAGACGGTGGTGAGGTAACGTGGACAGGGCTCGCGCACCACGGGACCGCCAGACGGTGGTGAGGTAACGTGGACAGAGCTCGCGCACCACGGGACCGCCAGACGGTGGTGAGGTAACGTGGACAGGGCTTACATACCACGGGACCGCCAGACGGTGGTGAGGTAACGTGGACAGGGCTTACATACCACGGGACCGCCAGACGGTGGTGAGGTAACGTGGCCAGGGCTTACATACCACGGGACCGCCAGACGGTGGTGAGGTAACGTGGACAGGACTTACATACCACGGGACCGCCAGACGGTGGTGAGGTAACGTGGACAGGGCTTACATACCACGGGACCGCCAGACGGTGGTGAGGTAACGTGGACAGGGCTCGCGCACCACGGGACCGCCAGACGGTGGTGAGGTAACGTGGACAGGGCTTACATACCACGGGACCGCCAGACGGTGGTGAGGTAACGTGGACAGGGCTCGCGCACCACGGGACCGCCAGACGGTGGTGAGGTAACGTGGACAGGGCTTACATACCGCGGGACCGCCAGACGGTGGTGAGGTAACGTGGACAGAGCTAACGTACCACGGCCTGGTAGCATTGGTAAGTTGTGGTGGTGCGAAGGAAAACCATGTGATGACGGTTAAATTGACCCTCGTTCCTGGCCAATTCTAACATGCTCGCAATCTGAATTGATACACATGTTCACGAGCTGTCATGTCAGTATAGGGTCTGTGACATTCTAACCGTAATGAAAACTACTTACAATGTCTTAAAATGTATGTGTATTTTTCAACAAATTTGATACCGTTTTACAATCTTCGGGGCTGCATGACCGACGCAGTCGATGCGCCCTTAAACTCCCATAACTCCAACAATCTTTGTGACTGCATACCTAACGGGGAACGACGTTCAACACCGCCTGGTAGTCGTACTCTTGTACCCCGGAAGAAATTACTTTTGCTTGAAGCGTAATAACTGGTAGACTTCTAAGCCAGCATGCGAGCCATGGACGAGAGCGTTTGATTGGGTCCAACGGTGCATTGAAGTAATTGATTGGCTGTGCAAGCATGCGCCGTGCAAACTAATGTAAATGTGTTCTATCATGTCCCAAGAACCAGTCTGCAGGGTACGAGCGCTGCACACAATGTACGAGTGTACGAGTAATACATAGACATGGACAGTGAAAAAATATTGGTGCAAGCACGCATGATGGAGGAAACGTTCATATGTCGTGCCATTAGACAAGGGGAACTGGATGAGACTTACTTTTAGCATCTGTTTTGCTAGTTTTCTCAATCTCTTCCATGAAGCGTGTTCCAGAAAACGTTTCGTTACATGCACACCGAGGTTATAATTTACCGTTGAGTAGTCTGGCCGAAGCGGCCACCTATGTTGTCACGTCCAATGTCTGTCGACAGGACGACGCCGAGGACGACAGCTGGACCCCGTCCGGGCGGGACATGCCAGCCGATTCTGATGACCCCGATGACCCCGACGACTCCAACGATCTGGTGGACAGTGGCGACCCGGCCGAGCCGACCTCAGACGGTGGCGGGCTCACCTGCGATGTGTGCCAGATGACATTTGTCAGTCGCCGGAACCTGACCAGACACCACTCCCAGCACACGGGCGGAACGCGGTACTCGTGTGAGGTGAGCGGAGGTCAGCCGCCGGAACCCGACCAGATACCGCTCCCAACACACGGGCGGAACACTAACTAACGGCCAGTTCGGCTTTCGGAAAACGTCGCAGTACGGTAGACCGAGTTTAAAACCTGGACACAGTGGTTCGCGTGAATTTTGAAAAAACAAACATTTGGAGGCAGTGTTCTCCACTATTGAGAGCGCCTTTGACACCGCCTGGAGACATGGGATCCTGCTGAAGATTTGTTGGTATGCACTCAGTGGAGCTTTGAGCATGTTACAGCTCTTCATGACAGACAGACATTTTCGTGCGGTGTAGGCAACCAGGTTTCAGGCTGGATGCACCAAGTCGAGGGGGTTCCTCAGGGCAGCGTCTTGAGCTAGCACTTTTCTCTTTTGTCGTATTATGAATGACATCGGCGACTCACTCCCCTTATCAATCGGACGGCCTCTTTTTGGTGACGATTTTGCTATCTCGTCTCACAGCTCGTCGACCAATCTTATGGAGCGATGGTTGCAACTGGCAATTTCCCGCCTGCAGAAGTGGGGACATACAATTTGATTCAAGTTTTCCATATCTGAATTACAAGTGTGGGTCATCACGCCATGTTTCTCGGCACGTGCAGTCATTGTCGAAACAATTCCTTCCTTGGAACAAATAGCGCCAGTGTTCAAGAAGAATTGATGTCTTTACTGTTGGTGAGGAAAACAAAGTAAAAGTTGGTCCGAATCTAGTTCAGAGGCGGGATTTGGAATAGTATAACAAAATATAAATGCGAAGGGCAGATCACGTTTGATGGAGCAAAGTGGAATTTATAACTGTCATGAAACTGAGACAAGGATGATAATGCATCCAGTCCACCCCAGCTAAGTTAAAGCACTGCACAGCCCAGCCCAATCTAGCGAAGTTAAATGCAGAGGTGACTCCCAAATCTTAGGTATTATTTCCCACAAAGTCGGAATTTGCACCTGTTTCGAGCTTTTGAATTGGCTGAAGGTGAAACCATTTCCATTGACTATCGCAAATCTTCCTGGAATTCTTTGTTTTGTTTCTTGTTGCACCCTGGCCCCATTCTGAGCGAATTTTGAAACTGCCTTTGGCCTCCATTCAGTGCGCCTATCTTTGTTGGTAGATGCTGTTGTACTTTTCGACGTGATGTTAGGCCTGTTCTAAAGCATAGCGTTTAAATGCCTGTGGGTTTTCTCCAGTAGATGTTGGCAAAAATTGCTGATGCGCTCTGAAGGTTCATAACTAACCAGTGCAGTGTGGAGTGCATGTGTACCATATTGCAGTCTGCCGTACGGGTGGGTGGCCCCTGTGCAGTGTGAATTAATTGACCATGTGCCGTGGAAAGTCACAGTTAATGGAATTGTGCTATTTCATCCTTGTGTAGGTTTTTATCATTTTGCCACATGTGTGGGCAGTCATTATACACACAACTGCTAAATAACGTAAAATACATGTGACTGAAGTGAAAGGCATTCCGCTTTTTTAATCCTTAAGTGGCGATCCTCTATTTTCTTCCAATCTTTCACTATTCCCAAGCAACTTCTTTCTTCATCCACACAGTTAATGGTGAAGTAATTTTAGGACACTGACGGGTGGCCCCTGTGCCGTGGTGTGACGCCTGTCGGTCTCCACGCGCAGACATGCGAGGCGTCGTACGCGCGCCTGGACGACCTCACGCGCCACTCCATCGACGTGCACCGGCAGAAGCGGCAGTACCGCTGTCCCCGCTGCGTGCGCTGCTTCACGCAGCCGCGCATCGTGCAGTACCACGTCGGCCTGCACCGCGACGACAGGCCGCGCGCGCAGTCTGCCGGCGGCGCGCTCAGCTCGGCCGCCGCCGCCGCGGCCGAGCCGGGCTCGGCGGCGGCGGCGGCCGGCGCGCCGGTGCGCTACATCTGCAGTCCGTGCGGCGTGGGCTTCGACACGCGCCGCCGCTACCTGCGCCACCAGCAGGTGCGCCACGACCAGTCGTCGCCGCGCTACACGTGCGAGCTGTGTCCGCTCTCGTACGGCCGCATCGACGAGCTGACGCGCCACACCATCCACGTGCACGGCCAGCGGCGCGCGCACAAGTGCCCGCGCTGCTCGCGCTACTTCACGCAGCAGCGCATCGTTGACTACCACGTGAGCGGGCACAACACGAAGCGCGTGTACCTGAAGGCGCCGCGGCCGTACAGCTGCGCGCAGTGCAAGCGGGCGTTCGCCACCGCCGACCAGCTGGCGACGCACGGCTGCCGCGTCACGCGCCAGACGCAGCGCTGCGTGTGCGACATCTGCGGCCGCAGCATCAGCTGCCCGCAGGCGCTGCGCCGCCACCGGCTGCAGCACAGCGACGAGCGGCCCGCCAAGTGCCAGGTGTGCGGCATGGCGTTCATCGACGACGTGGCGCTGTCCAAGCACGCGCTCACCCACTCGGACGAGAAGCCCTACCTGTGCGACCACTGCGGCAAGGGCTTCCGCTTCAAGGACTACCTGCTGCGCCACACCCGCTTCCACACGGGCGAGCGGCCGTACAAGTGCAGCGAGTGCGAGAAGAGCTTCGCCACCAGCGACACGCTCAACCGCCACTTCCTGATCCACACCGGCGAGAAGCCGTTCGTGTGCACCGTCTGCTCGCGGCCGTTCCGCCAGTCGCAGCAGCTGAAGACCCACATGCGCGTGCACCAGAAGAAGTCGGACGTGCAGGTGATGGTGCTGCAGCAGCCGGAGCCGCCGGCAGTCATGATCGAAGGCGTGGTCATCGACGTCGTGATGTAGCGCTGTCCGGTGTGTGGCAAAACTTGCGGTGTGGCGCTGCCCGGTGTGTGGCACCGCCTGTGCGCCGTTGACGGTACCAGTGGCGGCTCCTGACTTCGCTTGCCTCGCGACACGTGTGCGCGCAGACGGCGTGGTGTGCGCGTACTGTGACGGGTATTTTGGCCACAGTCAGGCGCTCGGTGTGAGCTCAGAAGGGAGTTAATAGAGTGCTTGGGGATCAGGTGTCTAAGGTCGGTGAAACAGTGTGATGGCGTCTGTTTTGGCATTTGCAGTCCTGGGTACGCGGTGTTTGTTGAAAGTGAAACGGTTGTAGAAGAGTGAAAGTGCTTGCGATACGGTGGAGAACGTGGTTATCTATGGTGTACTGGGGAGAGCTGTATATACAGTGGGAGGTGTACAGCTGCGGCTGGTATGTAGAA
The DNA here is from genome assembly GCA_034440575.1 of Imbricaverruca yamaguchii. Classification (NCBI taxonomy): domain Eukaryota; kingdom Metazoa; phylum Arthropoda; class Thecostraca; family Neoverrucidae; genus Imbricaverruca; species Imbricaverruca yamaguchii. The sequence goes on along the minus strand of JAOTOL010001145.1, from coordinate 176,136 downwards.
GAGCTCGGACGTGTGGTACAGAGGAGGTCACAACTGCACAATGGACTACCTATAGGCGCAGTTCGGGTTCGCTGGTTGTTCCAGGACTATTTGGCGCGAGTTTGGTGACACTTGTGAACCGGGTCGACCCGGTACAGCTACTGTCCCGGGTCATCTGTTCAGAAGGTCCGGGTAGAGCTACTGTCCTGGATCATCTGCTTTTCGGAAGGGCCGGATACATTTGTTGTCCCGGGTCATCTGCTGTTCAGAAGGGCCGGATACAGTTGTTGTCCCGGGTCATCTGCTGTTCAGAAGGACCCGGTACAGCTATTGTCCCGGGTCATCTGCTGTTCAGAAGGACCCGGTACAGCTACTGTCCCGGGTCATCTGCTGTTCAGAAGGACCCGGTACAGCTACTGTCCTGGGTCATATGCTGTTCAGAAGGGCCGGATACAGTTGTTGTCCCGGGTCATCTGCTGTTCAGAAGGACCCGGTACAGCTACTGTCCTGGGTCATATGCTGTTCGGAAGCACCGGGTACAGCTACTGTCCTGGGTCATATGCTGTTCGGAAGCGACCGGGTACAGCTACTGTCCCGGGTCATCTGCTGTTCAGAAGGGCCGGATACAGTTGTTGTCCCGGGTCATCTGCTGTTCAGAAGGACCCGGTACAGCTAGTGTCCCGGGTCATCTGCTGGCCAGAAGCGACCTGAAGGCAGGCATATTCTTAATGTTTTATGTTGTTTATTTGGATTGCACACGTATAGAACAGTATTATTATAATCAGAGTGGATTGGAATGCGTTCTGCTGTGAATGCCTAAGTCAGCAGTGTGAGTATGCCGTGAACAATATGTACTGCGCCGGGTGATTCTTTCGGTACGTGCGTGCTTTATCATTTGGCATTGTGGCCGCAGCGTGGAGATTGTGGCGATGTGGTTGATAGATTGAGGAGATGGGCCAGTTGGTAGCAGGTGTTTGCACGCTGAAGCCCAGAAGACCGAGCCGAGAGGAATCAGCCAAGTGGTGTGCCTAAGACGCTTGTTTCGTCCAATAGCATCGTACAAACAGTATTGCTAAATCTGTCTGACATGTGTTTCGTGGTATGCTGTCGGCATATTCTTTAATCGCCTCTCCTTGGATCACTGCATTTGCGAGTAGCGACCCTTGCGGCGCCCTGTACTTTGCGACGCTTCTGTGGCAGCGTTTACAACATTCCCCAGGCTACCTTGCCTCTATGGTGAGCTACCTCATTAGCTCACCATAGACTGTGTGATAGTGCATGGTGCAGCTTTCTCATCGCAGAGGATCTCTTTCCGACCCTGGGCTGTATATGTTCGAAGCTCTTCAGGTTTGTATATTTGTTCCATGTAAACGCGCCGGTTATAAGCTGATGATCAGTTTGAGTAATTATTTGTAGTCGTATGTTCATATATAGGAGGTTTGCTGACTACGCTTTGATCCCTGCTCACAGGCAGGGGGAGATCGAGGAGGAATTACCATGAGAGAGACTGCAGGGGCTGTTTCCTAGGAGGGGCGCCTTCGGCCCAAAACTCGCTGAGTGTCGAGGAGGGTACGCATGAGCATATTAATGCCTTCCTTTTGCTGACAAATTCGTGGAATGGGGGGAGGGAGCGTTGCACCCAAGTTCTCCGGAGGGGCATCACCTTGCCGCGGGGGCACATGTGCCCCCCGCGGCAAGGTCTTCCTCGCGGCAAGGTGTCCCCATCTGTGCCCGCCCCCGATCACAGACTGGGAATGTATTGCAGTGAGGCATTCAGCGTCCATTTTACGTGCAAACTGGGATGCGACAGGCGCTAATGACTGCTGATGCGAACAGGCGGGACGTGGCAGAGCGTGTCACGAACTATCTAGGGGTTTACTGTATTTGTGTGCAGACATTGTGCCTCGCATGACGTAACAGGTGAGACCTAAGTCCGACTGAAGCACGCTTGGTTTGCGGCCAGGAAAGCGTGTGGTTGTTTGCTGCAGATGGATAGCGTGGTAACCGTGTTATTGTGCCGATGTATGTCAATATCTGTGCTGTTTTTCGCCCTTCGTATCCCATTTGCACTGGCAGGCGCATTGTTGTCGCCTCCGTGTTTTGCATGGAGTTAACTGTCCTTCGGACTATGCCAATTTGTTCACCACTGCACTGTATTTCCACTCGTCACCAAATGACACCACAATAACGAAACGTGGGCAATGTTAAGCAGCGTGTGACAAATGATAACATTTAGGATTTTTACACCAACCTCGCTCACTGCGCCGCATTGGTAGCTGATGCCGACGCGCTGGCTCTGGTACTGTTCTGTATCCGATGCTGGGACTGTGCTGTATCCGATACCCATACCCTGGTGCTGGTACCGTGCAATTTATGATGCGTACCCCCTGATACTGGTGCCGTGCCATATCCGATGCCGACTCCCTGATGATGGTATGGTGCCGTGCCAGGGCTCAGCGTTATACAAGGTCATCATCGGTCACGCTTGTGTAGTTTCGGCGCAAAGAACAGCTGCATTGGGAATTTGAGTGCCCTGGTTATATTTCCCTGGTTAACCTCCCAGACGGATTTTCAGCTATGCAAACAACCCATTACTATCATCAGACCGGGATACTCTGAGAAGGCGAAGAAGCCTTCGGAGAACGTCCAAGAAAGTAATCCCTTGTGCCATCACCCACCAACTATACCGCTACCAGCTATGGTATCTACTCGGATGGAGAAACGCAAGATACCGCTAGGACATCCCACATATATCGCGGCGTCAGCGTCATTCGAAGACGCCATCTGACGGCGTGTGCCAATTGCATGTCTTGAATATCGCAACGTCTGAACAAGCATTTTTTATGAGCGACCCACATTTTTGATGCCACCTACGAAAATGTATTTCTGTCCCGAACGCGATATTTTTTGGTCTCTGTGCAAGTCTTGCACTTAAATGCAAGCCTTAATACCTGAATGGGTGCCATCGCAATTTCGGTCGACCCCGATCCAAATTTTCTGACTCTGAGCGAATTTTTTAAAACGCCAAGTGTACTTTTTAAATCCACATACGGGGATTTTTGGGCCCCGACGCGAATTTATGGCCCCCAGTGGGATTTTCGGGGAGCCCGAAGTTGTTTTTGAGAGCACACCGCTTCATTAGAGGGTGTCCTTTGTACGCCACTGGGCTGCTCGACGGTTTTTTTTTTCAATCGATTGCACCATTGAGAGTAGATGAGGTGGTAGATAAGGTCCAGAATACTTCATAGTCGACTTCGAAGGTACTTAGTACACAAGGCCATTCTGGGAATCTTCTTTCAGGACCTGTTCTGAATTTTACAAGGCTCTGGTCGATTTGGTGAAAACGAATCGACCCGAACACCGGCATTCAAACGACGATTGGGGCCCCAAAAAAGTGCACTGGCACCTGAAATAACTTGGGGCCGCAAAACGTATGCGCAAGGACCCCTGAAAATGACACTGAGGGCCCAAACAAATCGCGCTAGGTCCCCTGAAAATCACATTCGGGGCCCAAAAAGCTTTCGGTGGCCCGTAAAAACCTGACGAGCGCTCCAGAAAGTGGACAGGGGCCTTTGAAAATACCGTTAGGCCACAAAAAGCGCGCCAATGCCAATATAAATAATATTGGTCCCCAAAAAGCACCGCGTGGCACTACAATAGCACTGGAGTCCAGAAATCCCACCGCGGCCCCTGCAAGTCACATTAGGGCCACAAAAACCACTTCGGGTCCTTAAAATGACGTTTAGTCTCCAAAGAATGTGATCAGGCCCTGAAAATACCACTAGGGCCAGTAAAAACTCGCGCCGGGGTTCCATAAAATCACATTGGGGCCTCAAAATGTCGAGTCGCTGCCCCTGCCACTCGCGCTGTGGGCCCAAGAAGTCTCGCCTGAGCCCCTGCAAATCACGATGTGGGCACTACAGGTCACACTGGGCCCCGAATGTCTCATCTGGATCACCCAAAGATGAAGACGGGGCAACGAAAAAAAAACATACGGATATGGATAATTTCTCTGAGTCCCAACAATCGCTCCAAAAGCCCCCAAAACATTTCCGACGCCAAGACGTGTCGCAGCCATCGAAACTCGCGCTAGGAATCCTAACAAATGACCACTAGGCCAAACAATCGTACTGAGAGCCAAATATTTCACGCCGCTGACCTTGACAATCTCACTGGGTGAAAAAATACCGCCAGAGCCCCACCAAGTTGCAGCTTATTGGGGCGCGTGGACAAATCACAAGGGAGCTTCATGGAATCGAACCGAGCATCCTGAAACCAGGTCCCGAAATAAAATTATCCCAAGGGCCTTTTCACTCTGGGGGTGGGGATGCCATCAGCTGAAAAAAAAACTCCCTGTGCAGCCGCAGTCGCGTCGCACTAAATATCGTGCATGAGACCCAACATTCCTGCACTCTGGACCTTGGCGAGATTTTGGCACACTCGGCGCACTTTTTGGGCCGGTGCAAGTTTTTTTTCCCGGTTTTATTTATTTATAACGTCTAATTCCGAGACCCCGACACAAATCTATTGGCCTCAGAACTATTTTTGGGGGACTCCGACGTGGTTCTCGGGTTCCTGGAAATCAGCATCTTCAGGATGAAGGGGGTATCACACAGTCGTGTTTGCCTCTTTGGTATCCCGCCGCAGCCGCTCAACGAGTTTTTTTTCCAGCCGAGGGCATCCTTCAGAGTAAATAAGCCCTTAGAAGAATTTTCTTTCAGAATCTGTTCTGAATTTTCCGGTGCTCGGGTCGACTCAAAGGAGTCCTTTTGTAACTTTTTTGGTGGACTTGTATTATTTGCAAACCTGCGCGAAATTTTTGGAACTCGGTACGATTCTTCAGGCTCCCAATGCATTTTTATAGGTGCTCCAATGTGCTTCTTTTTTGCGCAACATTTTTTTGTCTGACGCAATTTTTGTAGCCGCAGAGTAACATTCCGGGTAGAAATTGATTTTGGGGAAACCAACTGCAACTTTTGGGGCTCTGACGCGACTTGTTGACCCCTAGCGGTTTTCAAGGGCAGCGGCGCGGTGTTTTTGGATTCGAGTCCGACTTGTAGAACCTGTCTTCATTTGCAGGGATGCCTATTGCCAGTTTTGGTGTCCTCGACACGCATTTGAGGTTCTAACGCGTCTTGGCTTCTTTTGTAGGAATTGCTGGGACCCCCGGGTTATTTTCGATATCCGGACGGTTTTTTCGCTGCCGGCTTCATTTGCTAGATGTTGCCGATGACACGTTTGAGGTCCCGGTGCGGCCTGTCGAACCCCTAGCGTGATTTGCATGGGCCTGGGCGCGACTTTTCGGTATCTTCAAGAGTCAGCGTGATTTTCATTCGCCACGACCCAATCTCTTGGAGTCTCCATTGTGGTTTTCAAGAAACCGGCACGACATTTTTGGGTCCCAGTTTCATTTTCTGGGCTCACGTGCTAACTTTTCAAGCCCACAGCGTAGTTTTCAGGTAACCACCCCGTTTTTCTGCGGCACTCATCGTGACTTTCAATGACCACGGTACGACTGTTTTGTGAACGCACCCTATCCGAGACATTTTGGACTTTTTGACTTTTTCGACTTTATTCGCATTTTGGATGTTATGATCTTTGAACGTTGTGAACTCTAGCCGTTATTTACTTTAGCACTAAATTAATTCTGGATGTTGTGAATGCCCTCCCGCGCTCCGCCGCGAGAAGATATACTTGGGCCAGCTTTACGAGCGTTTCTGTCACAATTCCGGGTAAAAAGGTGGCAGTTTGGCAGTTTGAGGAAATGTCTAATTTCTCGTGATTGTTTTTTTTTTTAATGCAATGTTTATGAATGTGCTGAGCATAGTGTGACCACTCATTCTCGCTGCTAATACATGCCTTTCATTTCAGAGGCAAAATAGTGCCCAGAAATGGGCTTGGAATTGGGTAGCATGTGATAAAAAGTAATGTTCAAAATGTATTTTAAAAGATGGAACATAACCGTGGTCAGCCTAATCATGCATGCAGGAAAACATTTGTAATGCAAAGGCAAATTTGTGCTCTGAAGCTTTATGAATTTTTTTGAATATCTTTCCAATGAAATGTTTATGAATGTATATAAGATGATAGGACCACTCATTTTCAGTGTTTTATTAAATCTTTGAATTCATCATTCCAATGCAATGTTTATAAATGTGGCTAAAACCAAGGGACCACGCTTTTTGTGCAAGTGCTTACTTTTCAGGTTGAGAAAAGTGACATCATTTCCATGGAAAATTTTAACATTCTACTATGCTCATTTTGACGTACTCATGTGATGAACACAATTATTTAAACACTGAAGGTAGCTTCAGGATAAATTTGTGCCTTAGATAATTTTACAGTTTTAGGAATCTAATTTTGTAATGCAATGTTTTTGAATGGTGGACAAGATGCGACCACTCATTTCCTCTGCAAATGCCTGCATTTCAGTATGCTAGGAAATTAATTCCAAACATGTGCATTGAGTTTGGAAATATGCCTATCTTAAAATGATGTTACAAGGAATGAACAATGTGGCATAAGGAAACAAAACCAGCCAAACACATACTTTTTTACATACATTTTTTTTGTTTGCTTCTTTTTTCAATACAAAATGTATTCATAACTAACCTAATCTTGCCCAATTTGTTTTTGGAAACAAAAATTATGACAAAGGATAATAAAGTAACTACAAACATATATTTTTGTCCAGTTAAAAACAACCTATTCAAAACTAATCACTGCTTGCTTTATGGTGGTAAAATGTGTGTAAAACATAGCTTGTGATTACCCTAAAGCAAAATAAGACTGTATTCAGCATGGTCCCCTGAGTCGTTGGTAGGCAGACTTGGCAAAATGTTCCCTGGCATGCACAGCCTAGCAGTATATCAGTAGCCCAAATTTATGTAAATACATTAATTAATTGCACCCCTCAAATCTGCAAGGAGGGGCACCCCAGCCATTGTAGAGCTAGTCTTTACAAAATTATGGTTTGAATAAGTACTCAGGCTGAGGCACCTAGGCAGAAGACACCCTGACAAAAAATGTTGCCTCAGGGGAGAAAATGTCCCCCCCATTGCCCTTTCCTAAAAAATTGCTGCCTGTGCCACTGCATTTAGGCATAGGCATGTTGCACATTTTGTTAAATAAGAAGTGACCTACTTGAATAAGGAAGTTAATAATAAGAAAGTTAAATGAGTTGTGAATAAGAAAGTTAAATAAGAAGTGACCTACTCCACCTACTTGAAAGTAGTGTGGAGTAGGGAGGGAGAAGGATACAACATGTTAATTACAAACACTAAGATACTGTGGTTTTGTAATGGTAGCAATGGCTAAATTTGTTATATTAATTTGGTCATTTTTCAATTTATCCATGGTGCAAAGAAATTGACATGCAGAATGTAAAATAGTGACAACCATTTGAGTTCAGAATACTGAATTGAGTGAAGCCTATGGATCTTGGAATGCATGAAGCTTACTGATGTTGGAACATGTGAGCTTACAGCAAGTTTTGCTCTCCACTGGTATCTTGCCAAGTCCTGGTGTTTTTGGTCAGGATTTTGCAGAATTTGACCCAAATGGGCGGGGTAGAATGAATGCCATTGTAGCTGACGACGAACTTCCTTTACTTGGTGTGATGGTGTGCGAGTGATTCCTTTGATCATGTGACCTGTGTGCGTGACAGGCACAGGTGCAGCTGCTGTTCCACCCGCGGTGATCGTGTGACCTGTGCGTGACAGGCACAGGTGCAGCTGCCGTTCCACCCGCGGTGATCGTGTGACCTGTGCGTGACAGGCACATGTGCAGCTGCCGTTCCATCTGCGGTGATCGTGTGACCTGTGCGTGACAGGCATAGGTGCAGCTGCCGTTCCACCCGCGGTGATCGTGTGACCTGTGCGTGACAGGCACAGGTGCAGCTGCCGTTCCACCCGCGGTGATCGTGTGACCTGTGCGTGACAGGCACATGTGCAGCTGCCGTTCCATCTGCGGTGATCGTGTGACCTGTGCGTGACAGGCATAGGTGCAGCTGCCGTTCCACCTGCGGTGATCGTGTGACCTGTGTCTGTGACAGGCACAGGTGCGGCTGCCGTTCCACCTGCGGTGATCGTGTGACCTGTGCGTGACAGGCACATGTGCAGCTGCCGTTCCACCTGCGGTGATCGTGTGACCTGTGTGCGTGACAGGCACAGCTGCAGCTGCCGTTCCACCTGCGGTGATCGTGTGACCTGTGTGCGTGACAGGCACAGCTGCAGCTGCCGTTCCACCCATGTTGATGGTGTGACCCGTATGTGGCAGGCACGGGTGCGGCTGCCATTCCACTAGAGGCCGGTGAGCCGTCGGCGGTATGTCGCTGCGTGGTATGCTGGTGGTGCCGCTGGCGGTCCTGCTGGTCGGCCTCGCGCTGGACCGGGTCACACTGCCGACCCACCTGGTGACCGAGAGTCGGCTGTACCGCGACGACTGGCTCGGCCTGCGGTCGGCCGTCCAGTACGCGCAGGAGCACGTGCTGTGTTGTCTGGGCGGCCCCGTTAGGCAGCTGAAGCGGCTCCGCGACACCGCTCTGAGCGCTCTCGCCGGCCTCCTGTGGGCCGACGGGCAGCAGCGGGACCGACGAGGTGGTGACGTGAAGGGTCGCGCCGGTGACGTGAAGGGCCGCGGGGGTGACGTGAAGGCCCGCGGGGGTGACGTGAAGGGTCACGCCGGTGACGTGAAGGGTCGCGCCGGTGACGTGAAGGCCCGCGGGGGTGACGTGAAGGGCCGCTCGGATGACGTGAAGGGCGGCTCGGATGACGCGAAGGGCCGCGGGGGTGACGTGAAGGCCCGCGCCGGTGACGGGAAGGGCGACACCGGCCACGGCACCGCGACGCGACTGTTCACCGCCGAGGAGCTGGCCGAGCACGACGGCTCGGCGCCGGACAAGGCGCTGCTGCTGGCGCTGCTCGGACACGTGTTCGACGTGAGCGCCGGCCGCCAGCACTACGGCCCCGGCGGCGGCTACGCCTTCTTCGCCGGCCGCGACGCGTCGCGCGCCTTCGTGTCGGGCGACTTCTCGCCGGCCGGCCTGACGGACGACGTGTCGGGTCTGGCGCCGCGCGACCGGCTCGGCCTCGACGACTGGCTGCGCTTCTACGGCAAGGACTACACGCCCGTCGGCCGGCTGGTCGGCCGCTTCTTCGACGAGAACGGCGACGAGACGCCGCAGTGGCACGCCTGGCTGCGCGAGCTGGCCGAGGCGCGCCGGCTGCAGCGGCAGGACGACGACGAGAAGCTCGGCTTCCCGCCGTGCAACTCCGAGTGGAGCGAGGCGCGCGGCGGCCGCGTCTACTGCTCGGAGCGCAGCGGCGGCGTGCACCGGTCGTGGGTGGGCGTGCCGAGGCAGCTGTTCTCCGGCGGTCGCAAGCGGTGCGCGTGCGTGCGCGAGCGGGGCGCCCCCAGCCACGGCTCGGACACGGGCGCGGACCGCGGCGACCTGGACCACCCGCAGCTGGCCCAGTACGACGGCTGTGACGAGCACTCGGTGTCGTGTCAACTCAAGCCCTGAGGTGACACCGGCTCTCGTGTCACACCCAGCTGTGAGGAGACGCCGGCTTGTGTCACACCCGGCTGAGGAGACGCCAGCTCTTGTGTCACTCAGCTGTGAGGAGATGCCAACTTGTGTCATACCTAGCTATGAGGAGATGCCAGCTCGTGTCACACCTAATGTGAGGAGAGCCAGCTGCCACCCGGGCCAGCTTTGTCACCAGCTGTGAGGAGAGCCGCACGAGCTGTGAGGAGACGCCAGCGCTCGTGTCACACCCAGCTGTGGGGAGACGCGAGCTTGTGTCACACCTAAATGTGAGGAGACGCCAGCTTGTCACACCCGGCTGAGGAGACGCCAGCTCTCTTGTCACACCCAGCTGAGGAGACGCCAGCTTGCGTCCACCAGCTGAGGAGACGCCAGCTTGTGTCACCCGGCGAAGACGCCAGCTGGTGTCACACCTAGCCATGAGGAGACGCCAGCTGGTGTCACACCTAGCCATGAGGAGACGCCAGCTGGTGTCACACCTAGCTATGAGGAGACGCCAGCTGGTGTCACACCTAGCCCGACCAGCTGGTGTCACACCTAGCCATGAGGAGACGCCAGCTGGTGTCACCCAGCCATGAGGAGACGCCAGCTGGTGTCACACCTAGCCATGAGGAGACGCCAGCTGTGTCACACCCAGCTGTGAATGCCAGCTTGTGTCGCACCCAACTGTGAGGAGACGCAAGCTTGTGTCACACCTAGCTGTGAGGAGACGTCAGCTTGTGTCACCCCTAGCTGTGAGGAGTCGCGAGCTTGTGTCGCATCCACCTGTGAGGAGACCTCGGCCGGGGATTGAGCTACACCTAACGAAGAGTAGGCCCGAAGGTGGAGTTGTGCCGCCATAAACACTGCGGATAGGTCGAGTACACACAATCCGGCGAACTGGCGAACGACCTCCGGGACGCTGGCGTGTCCGGCGGACTGAGGTGCAATCCCTGGAATATATCGAGGCGACAAGGCTGCCTGCAAGGCGCTGACCTCAGCACGCGATCTCTAGACTCAGATCTTGGCGCTGCATGGCCTATGTATGTAGTCGATGTGCCCCTAAGCTCCAATAACCAACCAATCTAGCCCCAGATCAACATAACGTGACCGAACTTGACCTGCCCCGCCAAGTCCTGCGTCCACGCTCTGATCCGCGCGAGACATTCTGTCTGGCAGCCCGCTCCGCCTGGCCGCGCAGTATTACATTGTCCGGCGTGGCGCGGTGGTGCGGTGATGCGCCGAATAACGCACGAGTCAGAGTAGTACGCCAGCCGTACCACGGTGGTGTTGCCGTGCGAAGTACTGCGGTGAATGTGTGGCACTGGCTCACCACCGCGTAGCGTGTTGGGTAGCGCTTCTCAGAGCTATGTTGTGGCGGTGTAATGCGGCGGTGGGCCAATATAACACGGTGTTTTGGTGGTGCAGCGCATGTGGCGTGCTGGTGGTGGTAGTGGTGTAACTCGTATACGTTGTTATTTGTGCATTAGATGCCGCTGTTGTGACGGCGGGCGGTGTAGTGGTTGTGACGTCGTCGTATTCAGACAGCTCGCGCCGGCACTGCGAACAAGTCGCTTCAGGCTGCTGTCCTAGCCAGTCCGCGGTCGTGCCGTCGAATCGTCGCGCCGCTGCGCGTGGATGGTTCGATGAGCACCGCGCTTCCCGAACGGATGCGTGTGTCTCGCACTTGCGATGCACACGAGTGTGTTACAAGCTAGTGGTGGGTGTTTGCGCCTCGGAACGAAGCGCTAGTGGATCGTGGTTCCCATCCGAGACGCAGTCCGTGACGATGCCAAGTCTGTGCTGCTGCTGTGGCACGGCAGTTGTCCGACCGGTTGGGAATGGATCTTCAGCCTGTGGGGCCATGGCGGACAGGCGCGGGTTTTCCCCAGCCACTGAAATATCGGCTGTGGCTGCCGGGGTCCATCAGGCTCGGCTGGAGGGCGCTGCCTCAGTTGTCGATCAAGTTCCTTTTGTCATGGAGATAGCCACGGAATTTGGGTAGGGGATGGGAGTCCTGCGGGCGATTTTCCATGCAACGCCGTGGGCGCAGCATCAAATTCCGCTTTGGTGGAGGGAGGGGGATGCACCTCCACTCGTCCGTCGTGGCGAGGGGGATGAGTGGTCTAGGGGTAAGTTACTCGTCTCACAATTGAAAGATTGTGGGTTCGAGCCTCACCTGTCGCTACTCTTAGCCTGCGACCAATCGGCGTGAGAGATTGGCAATGCTACGTGACTCAACGGTCGATGTGTGGTAAAACCAATGACCAACCAACCATCGAGGCGAGGATCATGCTTTTATGGCGTGCTAAGTGGTATAAAATGGCCATAAGATGGACTTTAGAACTGTCCCTGTCTACCATAGACAGTGCATCGGCGCCCGGCTGTGATTTGACTGCAAGTTGTGCACATTCATACCGTGCATCACCGCAGTGTGTGATTGGCTGCATTTAAATGTGCACAATGCATGGAGTGGAGGATATGGCGTCGCTGATTTGGAACATAGCCGGCGGGTTTCAAGTGTGACCGTGCGGCCACGTGACAGGCGGGTATTTTAACAATCCCTCTGGGAATTGTGCACATCACGATCTTCGCATCCAGGACACCCAGCTTCTCTCATGTCTATTTTCGACGATATCCCATAAACTGGGGATGGGAGATATTGTAATGAAGTCTTGTGGCATTGTACACAATTGATGATCGGATCATCCGCGAACAATAGAAATCCACCGATAAATACAGTAACTGCGCCGGTGTGAAGGTAACTGACAGGGCGGAGGTAGAGCACTCAATGTCACGAAGGTTTCCTCAGTGCGGTGGCCAATCTCGACGTCATTTGATCCTGAAAGACTCGACTTAGGATCATGCAGCTTGTATTGAAGGGAGTTCACTACAGCCGTAATCTACCCTCCAAATGTGCGTCTAGGTGCAGTAGCTGCCGAGTCCCTAGAGGGAGAATCCAGCTCCGGTGCGCGTCACGTGACCAACCCTTCGGCGCGCGGGTTAACCGGTCCCGTCTCGGGGGGGGGGGTCTTCAACCGCCCCCCAGGTTTTTTTGCGGATAGCGGACGAACGGCGCGCAGCAGCGCGCAGCAGCGCGCCCAAATTTGGCATACCTTTTCCCACACCAATTGACATGCTGATTAAAAATGTCTAGGTCAGTTCATCTAGGGTCAACGAGTTAGTGAAGGTCAAGTGAGGTCACTTTCAAAAAAGTTCAGCCAGTTGTCACGCTTTAACGGATAGATACTTTAATGAAACTTTCAGCGTTTGCTTATCTTTACGGATGCAACAAAACGTACGAGTTGAATTTGTCATTTTTTCGTTTTTGACTACATACAAATTCCGCATATTTGCCATATTGCAGTTCAAACACAGGATTATGGCTAAAGTAAGAATTTTTGATTAGGGAAAGTTGACTTTCAACAGCGTTTCTCGGTCTGCTCTACCCTTTAGAAAAATAAAATTAAAGAAAACTTGGAAACTCAAAAGTTTGAAATTTGAACACAATTGGGGGTGGGGCAAAACAAATGATAGCCGTGGTCGATTTCGCGGTCCTTTTCTCATTCCAAATAAATTTTCTTTTATCATATATCCCACAAAATGAACTCCCCAGAGTAAAAAACATACTGCAAGTCGTGAAAATATAGCCCCCTGGTGACGTCACTTTTTGGGAATATTTTTTCTTGGGGGATGGACCCGGACCCTACTCATCGAGCGCTTTCTGATGACACCTCTTTCGTTTTTAGTGCGATGCTTCGTTTGGATTTTAGAGGGGGGTCTTCAACCGCCCCCCCCCCCCCCTCCCCGAGACGGGGTGTAAGGATTTGACCGGAAAGACAGCGCAGGTTAATAGCGAACTAGGGGCAGACCACAGTGTAAATGGCATATGTGGGTATACAAGATGCGAAGCATGCGACTGCCCAGGACACCGCATGCGAACAGACTTCACTAGAGTTCACCGTTATGTGTTGCTTTCGTGTTTTTAAGGGATAGGGATCAAAAGGCACACGAACTTTTGACATCAGGAAATATAAAGACGGATGGAATGCAATTTTCGTCCTTGTCGACGGGGGCGCAATGATTGCGCTTTATATTATTATGACTGCGCTATGGCTTTCCTTTCCGTTACCAATGTTCCCTAAAAACGTCCAACCGTCTTGAAGTTCAGATACCCAGCCGCCTTCCAATCTACCATATGTTTATTTGGTTCAGCCTTCAATTAGTTTAGGCTCCTACCCGCTCACGATATCAGACAACGCATACACCAAATGAGAAAAGTGAAGCTATAGAACATGATCAATTCCACGCTTCCTCAGCACAAAAGTCGTACAAAAAGTATGATTGCTGGAGATGTCACACTGATTGCGGAAGCACAACCGTTCGCTCCCGGCTGGCCCGGCCGTCCAACTTCAGTTGGTCTTGCCCAGCTCGATGCTCTTGACGACGGCGGCCTCGATGGCAGACATGACGCCCGACCTGTGGGACGGCCAGAGTGAGACGGCTACTGCGCCGACTCCGTGCACGAGCTGACACGGGGGCAGCCTCATAGCCTCAGTCCTGGGATCGTGGCTCCAAGAACATTCCGGGTGGTCCCAGTAACTTTTGGAAGTTATTCTGAGAACGTGTATCAGCTGCGTGGCGTGCATGATACAGAAGGAACTAAAGATGGTCTCGCCCCGCGGCTCTATGCACACTTAATAGAAGATATGCTTTGATCTGGACCAGGGTATCTGGACATCGACTCATTGCAACCTTTGCACGTCAAGCGCAATTTTTATCACTGCAACATTTTTACCTTCCTACCACAAACACAAAGTGTAAGCGGACAACTAAGCGTAATATGGGCATGCCCTTAATATCAGACGTTGAAAGGCATCATGATTAACTAATTACCCGGAACAGAAGAAGACTGCACACACGCACGAAATAACGACCGTAAACAAGACAGTAACACAAGCAGCATAGTTGAAGGCGATTAGCTGCAGGCAAGGGCGAGTGGGCGGGACTGGGTGACGTCACAACCGAAGCGGTACCCCGCGGAGAGTGGGCGGGGACGAGCGACACGGCCAGCGCGGCGGAGACCACTGACCGGAAGCCACTGGCCTCGAGGCGGTGCAGGCCGGCGATGGTGCAGCCGCCAGGCGAGGAGACCTCGTCGCGCAGTTGGCACGGGTGCTTGTCCGACTCCAGCACCATCTTCCCGGCACCCAGCACCTGGCGAGCACAGTAGCACTGTCAAAATGATGGCTTTTTGTCAGGTGTGAGATATCGGAACACGCACAGCGTGTTGTCGACATTTTACATGGCAGTGACGTCACCGAACACAACTTATAAGTTCTCGAACATAATATTGATCCAACGGCGTATTCATACGTGTACCTTTCTAGTTTGTTGTGATATATCTAATTTATGGCTAGCTATTTTCAGGATGACGATCAAAAATACATTTACCTACCAACTGATATTGCATAACAGACCACATAGCAAGTAATCCTCTTATCCGGAATTGCGTTGAGAGACGATCGTGTATCACGACCCATAATGGTGAGCACAAGCATAATGGTACTTACCAACTAGTTATTGCTAGAAATTAGATCAGAAGAAATAAACTCATCAAGAACAAGACATCGATACCTATATGAAAGGAATGTCGAATCGGGGTTCAGGATGTCGTGCATTCCTCCTGATTTCACGGATAAATTATAACTGCACATCAGGGATTGCGCAGGTCTATACTCATTAATCAAATCTCCACCCAGCACCCGGCTATCACAAGGTATTGAAACCAAAACATCCAACAGGCGTTTTATTTTTTGTTCCCCCCGGTATTATAATAACCAATCAATCTCCACCAGCACCGGCGATCACAACAGGGGCCACACCGGGCTATATTGACAAACCAAAACTGCAGTCAACACCTGGCGGTCACAGTATGGGTCACACCAGGGCGGGGATGGCTGAGTGGTTAAGGTGTCTGGCTATGGGTACCAAAGGTCCCGGGTTCGACTCTAGCGCCACTCAGGACATTTCCCAATCCCGCGGCCCACCGGCGAAACAGTGTGGGTGGCGCCATCAGTCGTGAATGTGGATAAAGTGTGTCGTGAACCAACCAATAAACAAACAAGTATGGGTCACACCGGGCTATATTGACAAACCAAAACTCCAGCCAACACCTGGCGGTCACTGCAGGGGTCACACCGGGCTATACTGACCAATCAAAACTAGAGCCAAAACATAGTCATGGCAAGCGCCGAGGACGCGCCGGGGCCAGGATCTGGCCGGTGGGAGTTGTTGTTTATTGGGTGGTTCACGACACACTTTATGCACATTCACGGCTAATGGCGCCGCCGACACTGTTTCGCCGGTGAGCCGCGGGATTGGGAAACGTCCTGAGTGGCGCTAGTGTCGAACCCGGGACCTTTGGCACCCATAGCCCGACACCTTAACCACTCGGCCATCCCCGCCCCGCTGGTGGGAGTCAGCCAATGCTGGCGAGTGTTGAGGGACCGTACGCGAGTCGTTGCGACTCTACACAGCCGCGGGCGTGTCGTCTGAGCGATCTGGAAGCTGCCTCCTGGCTCCAGGGATTCCGCCAAGGTCACCAGGGATTTCAGGAAGGTTACTAGGGGTACCCCAAGGGCCACCGGGGCCTTCTTTTGGCCAGGCGTTTGTTGTGTGTATGGGGGGGGGGGAGAACGTTTCATGGTGGAACTTGGCAAGGGCCGGGCTAGATATCCCGACTTAAGGGCTGGCCAGCCAGCCGTGGTCATGCCATCACGACACGCGACCTGCATGCCCCCGGGTGACTGCCGTGGCCGGGAGGCGGTCATCCAAAGAGCCGTGACTCAGCGTGCCACCTGTACCATTTCATCGCAGGTGCCATGCGGGCGATCGGGCTGCTGTCAGCTGTAGAGTATGCATCCCATTATTCATCACGTTGAATATCGAACATCTTAACCTTGAACGCACTGCGCCGAATTCCCGATTCTGCGTCATGGTTGCTGATCCTGCGCCTGCGACAGTGTAGTCACTTGGACAGTCTCTGGTCCTCTCTTGTGCCGCGCCCCTAACAGCGCTATACTTACTGCCCGTGACTGCGCTGACCAACGCCACCCTTCCCCAACAATCGAGATCACATTGTGTGAGAAGAAATATACACCTTTAATATACCAGGAGGTGCTGAGTTTACATAAAAAGTAACGGATTATGCTATATTACTCAACGTTTCGGCCGGGGGGCATCGTCAGGCCATCATTCCTGACGATGGCCCCTGCCCGAAACGTTGAGTAATATAGCATATTCCCTAACGTTACTTTTGATGTAAACTCAGCACCTCCTGGTATATTGAAGGTGTACATTTCTTCTCACACAATGTCTAAAACCCAGGAGCAATTAAGAGCCATTCTTCGTTGTATTCAACAATCGAGATCACAGAAGGATGCCTTTATAAACAGAACTACGCTAACTAACTACATACCTCTAGCACCTAGAGGTCCACAACAGACCATAGCGGGATATACTCGAACACCCGAGGTTCACAGTCTAGGGGTCACAACAGGCCACACTTTGGTATCCATTCATCCAGCAGAGGGCAGTCAGCCACACTGTCATACCATCAGTCCAGCAGAAGGCAATCAGCCACACTGTCATACCATCTCAGCAGAAGGCTACCACACTGTCACACCATCAGTCCAGCAGAAGCAATCAGCCACACTGTCATACCATCGGTCCAGCAGAAGGCACCAGCCACTGTCACACGATCCACCCAGCAGAAGGCAGTCAGCCACACTGTCATACCATCAGTTCAGCAGAAGGCAGTCAGCCACTGCCACACGATCCATCCAGCAGAAGGCAGTCAGCCACTGTCACACGATCCATCCAGCAGAAGGCAGTCAGCCACTGTCACACGATCCATCCAGCAGAAGGCAGTCAGCCACTGTCACACGATCCATCCAGCAGAAGGCAGTCAGCCACTGTCACACGATCCATCCAGCAGAAGGCAATCAGCCACACTGTCATACCATCGGTCCAGCAGAAGGCTACCCACACTGTCATACCATCAGTCCAGCAGAAGGCAATCAGCCACACTGTCACACCATCCATCCAGCAGAAGGCTACCCACACTGTCATACCATCAGTCCAGCAGAAGGCAGTGAGCCACTGTCACACGATCCATCCAGCAGAAGGCTACCTACACTCTCACACCGTCGGTCCAGCAGACGGCGTGCGAAGTCTCACCGTTTGAGCGGCCAGTTCCCGCGCCACGGCCCAGGGCATTCCCATCTTCACGGCACCACTCGCCATGGCGTCAATGAAGGTGAAGACCTACGGCAGACGAGGGTCGCGTCAGGTCAAGCCAATTATCACGATATCGACGGTCCTCACGCCATCGATAGCGTTGTAAGGGCCGTAATTGGAAGCCAATTATCACGCTGTCGACGGCCCTCACGCCGACGGCTCTGACGCGAGCACAGTATAGGTATAATGTCCCCACTGAAACATTATATCTATACAGGCTGTCGAATCTGTGAATGAGCGACGGTCCATCAGGAAAGCTTACAGGAACCTAACGGAGGATAAATAACTGGAGAACCGTGAGCTAACCTGGGAGCACGGGATTGCTGACTGAACACATGTTAAACCATAACGGGTGTCAAAACCACAGTCGGGACGTCCGATTAGTAAATCAGCTATATCTTGGGTGCGAACAAACGTATTATACTTGCAAGTGAAATAGCTTAGTGCAGGGTTTGGTGTATACCTCTAGCACCTAGACTTACGCAGCATACTTCTCGAGCCATCGCAAATGGATCGCAGAACTTTCGCTTCTTAAGTATATCACACCATACGCACCTCTAAACGAGTGTTACTTGGAATGGAGCACAGTAGTAAAATTAAAAGCATCCAAGATGAACCTATTGCTACCTTTCCCAGGTGTTTATAATTGCATTGCTAGCTAATCATCGGCCTTGCACAGCAATTTGTCCCATACTCCACAGGGAGTGGATGGGCGTCTGCGTCCCCCCTGACGTTCCCAAGCGAATGGTGTTACCGTTGGCAGAAGGGAGCAATACCAGCGTGCCGCAGGGCACACAATCCCATGATCGTAATACTCAACTTTTAAAGGGGCCACTGGCTTACCTTCCAGGTCAGATTAGGGGTAAATTTTGTTTGGCAAAAAACGTGATTTTGAACGTTAACCGTTACCCGTGGCAAAACAATAACGGACACAGGCGTAACATGTTGCCGCCTGGCCAGCTCAGTGGACAGAGCACTGCAGAGGTCTGGTCTTGGCACAACGTACCGAGTCGCAGCGCACGCCATTAACGCCCGTGACCCGGATGGCCAATAGGCAACTGGCAGTCTGGAGCGCGTTGTCACCGGGCGGCGGTGCCAATTTATTTTGGTACGCTAAACTGTCGGACAGAAGTGTGCAAAAGAACTGGAATTTTCAGATCGGGAGGTAAGCTCCAGGTCGATGTAACAAGCCTAAGCTTGGCATAGACTATGATTCTGTACAGATGTCCTAGCAACGGTTGAAACTAAGCAGAATAAAACAATCTGTTCCGTATAATCGTATCGCAATTCCTCATTGCGACACGATCCATGTGAGCTTTGCTACTTTTGAGCCCTAGGTCAAAGACCAGATAATTTCGATGCAGTGTCATAAAATTACTTCACCATTAACTGTGTGGATGAAGAAAGAAGTTGCTTGGGAATAGTGAAAGATTGGAAGAAAATAAAGAATTTCCACTGAAGGATTAAAAAAGCAGAATGCCTTTTACTTCAGTCACATGCATTTTACATTATTTAGCAGTTGTGTGATGATGACTGCCCACACATCATGTGGCAAGATTATAAAAACCTAAGACAAGGATGAAATAGCACAATTCCATTAACTGTGATTTTCCATGCCACATTGTCAATTATTTTACACTGTTTCGATGTATTCACCTCATTTCGAAAACGTTAAAATGGTGCCCCAAACAATGTTTCTTGTACGTGCGGGTAACAATTGACTCGAAACTCAGCACCAGTGATACAAAAAGTACAAAATACGCCCACAACATCGCAATCTGCACAGGGACGTCGGTGACATCAAGCACACTTGGCTGGGGACGGGCACGTCGGTGACGACGGCCGGCGCCCTTGGCTGGGGACGGCCACGTCGGCGACGGCGACGGCGACCTTGGCCCCGCCGATCGATAGCGTCGCACGAGAGCGGAAGGATTTGGCGCCGGCGCGCTATTGATTGCTAGGTGTTGGGAGGTGCGGGCACATGTTGCGCCGCCGCCGCCGCCGCCGCCGTCGCCACCGCCGCCGCCGCCGCCACCCGGCCGCATTACAGCGTGACCAGGTCAGCAGTCGGCAGACAGCGGTCGGCGGTCAGGCGGTCAGCGGTCAGGTCAGCGGTCAGCCGTCAGCGGTCGGCAGCCGGCGACACTCTCCCGCCGGCGTCTGCCCGCCGCCAGTGGCGGACAGTGTGCCGGGCCGCCAGAGTGTGACGTCAAGCCGGCGGCCTCTCCGTTCTTCTCCCTCCCACCGGCGGCGAGGGGGGGGGGGGCGGCAGGGGGAGGATGGAAAGAGGGAAAACCCCCCCCCGTCGTCTTCCCCCCGCCGGGGGGGGCGAGTTTGCCGGGCCGCCAGAGTGTGACGTCAAGCCGGCGGCGAAGTCAGCTGAGGCGAACTGAAGCAAGCTGGAGTGAAGCGAGGCGGGGTGACAACCAAGGTGAGGTGAGGCGAGACCAAGGTCGGGCCGCATGTGAGGCGGCGAGAATACGTGGATCAAGTGAGATGAGAGCACGCCTCACGATGCACGTCGCCAGTTTGCACCAGTACCCAAACTGAAGCATTCGGTCAGCCAGTGCCCGGGCTGTCGTACTCGACAGGGTTGGGCCAGTGCTGGAATTCTCATGCCGTGCACGCCGTACACGGAGCACCCTGACTAGAGTACCCGGACAGGCGGCACCAGGCACCAGTGCGGCTCCAGACGCCAGGGCGGCACCAGGGTGGCGGTAGGTACTCCCAGCGAGGTGTGCATGGCGGGTGGTACCCAGGAGGACGCCGCAGCTGGCGAGGCGGACGTGCCGAGCGGCGCTGTGCAGCAGTGTGCCGGCCACACCAGTCGGCCGCACGACGGAAACGGCTGCAGCCGGTCCCTGCTGCTGCGGCGGCGGCCCGGCCGGCCACCAGCTGCGCGCCGACCACGTGCAGGCCGGGCGGCGACAGGCCGAGCCGGCAGCTGCGGTCCCGAGCAGCACCCAGCCCCGCCCGGGTCGGCCTCGCAGCAGCTCTGCTGATCACGAGCCGCCACCGGCAGGGGGCCGAGCTCTCCCAACCCAGCCCCGCAGCGGCTCTGTCGACCACGAGCCGCCACCGGCAGGGGGCCGAGTCCGCCCAACCCATCCCCGCAGCGGCTCTGTCGACCACGAGATCCCGCCGAAAGGGGATCGAGCCCGCCTGGCCCACCCCCGCAGCAGCTCCGCCGACCACGAGACGTCGCCGGCTCGACGGCGGTCGGGGCGCGCTCAGGCGCTGGACTGGCTGCGCGGCAGCCCGCGCGGCAGCTGGGAGCTGCAGCTGCAGCTGGCGGCCGACCCGCCGCGGCGCGTGCTGCTGCGCCGCCTCAGCACGGACGAGGCGGACTGGGCGGCGCCGCTACCGCCGGCCGTCTCCATCAGCCAGACCGACCAGCGGCGCGTGTTCGCCAAATTCTTCGACTTCCACCGGTGCTACGACGTCATGCCCAACTCGGCCAAGCTGGCCGTGCTGGACGTGGACCTGCCGGCGGCGGGCGCGTGCCGCCTGCTGCAGCAGAGCGGGCTGCGCGCCGCGCCGCTCTGGGACGCCCGCTGCCAGCGGCTGGTCGGCATGCTCACCATGACGGACGTGCTGGCCATGCTGGTGGCCGGCGGCGCCGCCGAGCACGGCCAGCGCCGGCTGCGGCAGTGGCGGCAGACGGCGCAGCCGCCGCCGGCGGCGCTCGTCCACCTGACGCCCGACGCCAGCCTGCACGAGGCGGCCAGCACGCTGGTGCGCCGCCGCCTGCACCGACTGCCGGTCATCGAGCCGGCCACCGGCGACCTGCTGCACCTGGTCAGCCGGCAGCGGCTGCTGCGCTTCCTGCGGCTGCACCAGCACGAGCTGCCGCGGCCGGCGCTGCTCGACCGGCCGCTGCACGCGCTGGCCGGCGTCGGCACCTTCTGCGGCCTGGAGGTGGCGCGGCCGCACACCAGCCTGGCGGCGGCCGCCGGCGCGCTGCTGCGCCGCCGCCTCTCGGCGCTGCCCGTGGTCGACTCGGCCGGCCGTCTGCTGCGCGTCTGCACCAAGTCGGAGATGGTGTCGCAGGCGGCGGCGGCCGGCTGCGGCGCGCTGCACGAGCCAGTCAGCGCCGCCGGGCCGCCGGGCGCCGTGGTCACCTGTCGGCTGGACGACACGCTCGGCCAGCTGCTGGAGAGAGCCGGACAGGCGCACGTGCACCGGCTGGTGGCCGTCGACCACCAGGGCCGCGTCGTCGGCGTCGTGTCGCTGTCCGACCTGCTGCGGGCGCTGCTCGACCTGCCGCCACCGCCCACCGGACCCGCGTGACCAACAGGTCACCAACAGGTCACCAGTTGGAACTGCGCGACCAACAGGTCACCGGTCGGAACTGCTCGACCTGCCGCCACCGCCCACTGTACCCGCGTGACCAACATCTCACACGTCGGACCCACGTGACCAACCGGTTGCCAGTCGGAACTTCGTGACCAGCAGGTCACCAACATGTCACCAGTCAGCCCCGGGTGACGGAGATACCACCAGTCAAGTCCACGGGACGGAGATCCAACCAGGCGACCACGTATGACAGAAGTATTACCAGCTGAATCTTGGTGACGAAAGTCCAGCCCCGTCTGACGGAGGTAGCGGGCGCTTGATCCCGCCGAAGTGTTCAAATATGTGTCACTGCCCTTCCATGATAACATATCAGGCATCCCCAGCGACGGACTGTGATCCTTTGTACTCTCACAAGACACGGGTTCAATGGCAAACCGCCAACCAAGCGCTCACCTATCGCTCTACAGCTATCTTCAACACGGTGTCGCTCGCGATCGTAAGGGTGCAATGGAACCGTGGTGTGTTAGCAGTCGACCAGTATCGATGTCGTACCGCGACATGTCCGCACTCGACCGGCATCGGTGTCGTTTCTTTTGTATGTCACATGCTCAATCGCTCATGCTCCGCAACTACTCTATCAGAGTTGTCTAGCTGTATTCTTGCGCGGATACTTTCAAGGATTCATCTCACCGGATCCCGTCCCGGCCCCTGGTACCCCGGCAGCGTGACCCCTCAGCACGCGCTGGCGAAGACGTGCCGGCCTACGATCGAAACGAAATCCATACGCCTCGGCTCAGAATGAAAGTCAATACAACTTGCAAAGCCGAATCCAGGAACCTAAGAGCGCTGGGAACTTTGCAATGTCCACTCCCAACGAGTGGACAACATCGAGTCATGGTTTACTCTAATCTATATGCGCGTGTTCCCGACTTATTTCTTGATGTTCATTCTGCAACTCGTGTGTTCAAAATACATGCATCGAAGCAGTAGCGACATGAGGTGTCATCAAATCGGAATAGTTTATCGACAGCCAATATTTTGAAAAGTAGCCTGACTTCAACGGCTGAACCTGACACCAAAATTGAAAGCAAAATGTTTGTTGAAGATAGGTTAATATCCCTAAAAAATCAACACTCTAAGTACGGTGCCATCTTCGGAGTTTTAACAAATGATTTCACCTCTGAGTACTCACGTCATAACGCAATAACATGGCGGAGCCCACATTCACCAAATAAATGGCTCCATACAGGACGAATCAGGTGTATTTAGACACAGATTTCCCCAGACGAAAAAGAGCTAAAATAACAACAAAACTCCCAAAAATGTTCCGATAACGCATCTGACATTACAATAAATTTAATGTTCAAGAAACCTAGACACCATTGTCGTGATAGGAGGGCCTACAACATAGTACGAACCAGGGAGGGTTTCGCCCCCTAGATATCGGGAGGTACTGAAACCAAACACGCCAAATCTGGAGGAGGATTACGGCTGTGCAGAACTTTTTGGAGTACACATTTTCCGACCCTAGGTCAATGCCGTCAGGATCAAATCAGGTCCACTATTCGGGCGGCGGACCGCGACGACGAAACCTCTGTGGCAGCCTGCCGGTGTTCTTTTTACCCCGCAGTTCCTATAACTACCAACGGATTAACAAACAAACAAAAAATGCATGCGCTCATCAAGTTGCATCAGCCAAAAGATGTCATTAAAATATCCCTGCCCGTTTATGAAATATCTTCGGAAAACAAGGATTGACGGATTCCGCCATCCCCTTATCAGGTGTGCGTGTCAATTAATCCAACATCACACATGGCTAGAAACTGTTTCTTTTTGCTGGTCATTTCTTTAAAGAAAAGTTAAGTCAACAAGACAACTTCTATCGGAACCAGCAATCGGTACTGCTAGATCTGCGAGATGATGTAAAGCAGCGGCGTGCCTAGGATTTGCGCTACGGGGAGGGGGACGGATTTCGACGAACAAATCTGCCAGCATTTTTTTTTAAGTGCACGGATTTCGATCACTATCTTTAAAACGGGCCATCAAATAATTAGTGACCAACTTAATTGTCTTGTGCAGCGGCCCAATCTACCACCATCGTTTCCGAGTCACGGGATTTCAGCCCTAATTCCTCCATCCTTTTCCAAGGTTCTTCTTTTGGGATCTCGAGAAACGTCACCTTGCACTGCTGAAACTACACATGTACAAACCACATACAATGCAAATTTTTTCTCACTTTCAGACATTCCAGTTAACAAAGCCCGGCCGCCAAAACCCCAGCATTTGTGGTCGTGGCCACCCGCTTTGCGAATTCGCCACACTTCGTGCGATTATCCGGTTTCTGCACGGTAGAGATCGTGCATTTTGCACATTGCTGCAGCATGATAGTCTTGTGCCATATTTGATGTGTGGAATGCTTCGTATATGGGTTCGCTATAAAAATTCGATTAATTTAATTAGATGGTAATTGGACGCGTTTGTTTTTTGGGTGTCTGACGCAACTTTTGGCCGCAGAGGAACGTTTCGGGTAGGCATTGATTTTTGGGAAGGCAGTTCCGGCTTTTGGCTTCGTCGTTACTTCTTGGACCCCAGCATGATTTTGATGGGGAGCAACGCCACTGTTGGGCTCTAAGTGCCATCTTTGGTCCCTATCGTCATTTATTGAGATTCCCAGCACAATATTTCGTGACTTCGAAACGTTTTTGGGTCCGAATATATTGTGACCCTTTAGAGCATTTGTCGGGATCCCAGAGTGGGCTTCCATATCTTGACTGATTTTTGTTCGTTGCTTTTACATAATTTTGTAGGATTCCGATAAGACTTCTGGGGCCCGGGTACGACCTGCCAAGCCCTTAGCGTAATTTTCAGAGTCTCAGCCCGTCTTTTGGGGACCACACCGCGATTTTGAAGGATCTAGCACCAATTTTTGGACCCACAACGTGATCTTTGGGGGCCAGATGCGGACTTTTGAGGTCCACAAGGCGATCTTCAGAGGCCTCAGACCGACCGTTTGGACCCAGCGTGATTTCCAATGATTCAGGCCGACGTTTTGAAGTCCCAGCGTCATTTTTGGGGACCCTGGCGCAGCTTTTCGATGACAATAGGAACGACTTCTGGAGGCCCCAGCGGAATTTTCAGGTGGCCCGGTCCCATTTCTTCGGACCCATAGTGTCACCTGTAGGGAACCCTAAACGATGTTTGGGTCCACAATGTGATTTTTAAGGGCTCCGGTGAATTTTTTTTGGGGTCCTCCGAGGGATTTTTGGAGAGCTTCGCGCAATTTTTCCGACCCCGGCGCGAGTCTAGGGCGTCCCACAACCTCTCAGGGGAGACAACTTACCAAAATGCTCTCCCCTTCGATACACCACTGATCCTAAGAGATATCGAGTCAAACCAGAGATAATTTTTTCACTCATGCTGCGACCAGACAGATGTGGTGCTACAGTATAAAACGCCCCGACATGTCTGGTATCTCTCGCGCCAAAACACAGCGACCAGTCAGCCACGGAACTGATCGCTGTCCTAGTCGTCTGCCCGACCAACATGTCTCACTGTTGTACACCCACCCACAAATGCCACATCGCGTATACTGCCAGAGGGGCCAGCAGTGACATTCAACCAGCGGAGCACACAAGGCCCGGGTTCCGGTGGCCAATTGTAGAGCACACACCACATCTCGGTACACAGATCGAGAGGATTCCAGCATACACAGCCGGCGCACTGATCAACCTGAAGTTGGTCCACGTTCTGATTTGAACCAGTCGCCACCGGCAGTCACACCCGACTCAGTCATCCTGCCCCCCCCCGACCACACCACTAACGGCGGTGCGGCTGTGTCCCTTCTGCTAGTGTAGTCGGCACCGTGTCCCGTCTCTAACAGCTTACCAGAGGTAGTTTGTCAGAAAAACCAGACAAGAATGAAATCGCACCAGTGTCGACGGCAGATAGCATACAATCGATAATAGCCGTGATAGTCAAATCGACGCGTTCAGCAAATCTTTTAAGTTGACATGAGGGAAAAATTATCTCAAATGGGAAGAATTGCAGATAGCCATGTATCGTACTCAGATGGGAAACGTCCCCGTGTACAGCTAACCGTGCAGCGTACTCAGGCGTGAAACGTTCCCCTGTACAGATAACCATGTAGCGTACTCGGACAGGAAGGGTTCCCCATGTACAGATAGCCGTGCAACGTAATCAGAGGGGAAGTGTTCCCCCTGTACAGATAGCAATGTATCGTAACCAGACAGGAAGTGTTCCCCATTTACAGATAGCTATGGAGCGAACTCATATAGGAAGCGTTCCTCTTGCACAGATAGCCGTGCAGCGTACCCAGACGGGAAGCTTTCCCCCTGTAGATATAGCCATGTAGCGTACCCATACAGGAAGCGTTCCCCATATACAGATAGCCATGTGGCGTACCCAGACGGGAAGCTTTCCCCCATGTACAGACAGCCATGTAGCGTACTCGGACAGCAAGTGTTCTCCATGTACAGATAGCTGTGCAGCGTACTCGGACAGCAAGTGTTCTCCATGTACAGATAGCCGTGCAGCGTACTCACAAAAGCAGTGCCGCTGCCGAACGCGCCGCCGACGTTGTTCAGCTGCGCCTCTTCCATCTTCTTGCAGCGGCCCACCGAGGAGTAAATGCGCTCCACTATCTCCGAGAACTGCGGCACCTCGGCCCGGTCGGAGGGCACCGCGTACGCTGGGCAGAGACGCGGTGTTGTGACTGCGCCACGAGCACACACCCACCACACCCATACATGGACCGACAGCTTAGTTAGTTAGTTATTTGGGCTTTAGGGCGCATCGACCATGTTGATCATATAGCGATGGACCGATAGACGTACATTGCAAACGCATGGCTCAATAACCTCACCGCGCTGTCCGTTGCCCACACGTGGTGACCAGACCGTGTGTGTGTTTGCTTGTTGTTTATGAGGGCTTCGTGGCACGTCGACTGCCACGGTCCGAGCCCAAACACCAACACTGCACCGAGCCCAAACACCAACACTGCACCATCGGTGCCATGGCTGTCACCAACACCAACACTGCACCATCGGTGCCATGGCTGTCACCAGCGTGACAGTACTGCGCACGCAGTGCCAGCAATGCGCCAGGATTGCTGGTGCATCGTACCGGGACTGTACCGCCAGTACATGCTGCACACTGCGCACACACACACCGAGGGGACAAGTGTGCACAGCTACGCGCACCAGGGTTAAAATACTGGTTTTTCGTTAAGTGTGAGATGTCGAAACGGGCATAGCAGGATGTCGAAATTTGACACGTAAGTAGTGTAATTTAAAATGCTTTTGATGTCTTTCAGACTAAAATTCGAGTTGATGGTGTAGGTAATTATGACTGGACATTTATCATTTATTTTGAGGTTTATAATTTAGGAAGAGCTATATTTAATAAACGAGATACCGTTAGAAAGGAAACATGAATAGTTTATATCCAGGAGCAGGATGCCGATACTTCTTGAAGAAGGATGTCGATTGAGTGTTCAGAAAGTGGTAAATTCCACCCTATTTCGCGAATAATTTATCACTGACGCGCACACATACCGAGGGGCAAGTGTACGCAGCTGCCAATACCACTGACGGTAGAGCAATGCTATGTAGTAGAGGTAGGTGGACGCATGGTAAGCAGCTCTCTTCATCGTCTGAGTGCTTAGTACGGAGAACTCGTCCACCATGCATACACCCCAGGAAGAACAAAGTTTGGAGCTTGACGTACTTAAAATAAATTCTGCATCCGCTGACTGTTGAACACTACCACTGTCGAACATGATAAATAGCACTAACTTGACAGGACACACCACAATTACGCGTTTGAACTGTTAGTGCCACTATACTTGATTAAAGATGCTACTATTGAGTGCTCCGTCGGCGTTACGGACAATACTGTGAGTGGTATAGCGTGTTCACTTCGCCGTCATCGCGGGGCTCGAAGACTTCAGGGGATGATCCCAGTCTACCGAAAGCAACTGCAAAAACCGTGAGCAGATGCTATCCAAACAGGCCCATCAGACCGGGGAAAGGCGGGGGAGCGTTCTCACCGCAACGCTTCTCGGCTACCAACCGCACAGACGAACTAGCCATGGTTGGGGGACAGCGTTGTCACCACATAACCACATAAGCACACGCTACCGCTCCACCGATCTCACAAACCCATCAGCCACGTGGAGGGGGCGGAGGATGTACTCAACGCAGCGCCTCTTCCTCACCAGCCACACGCCCACTTGCCAGAGTGTCGGGGAGGGTGTACGCACCACATAACCCTTCGCCCACCAACAACGCAAACCCAGCAGCCGGGAGAGGGGGAGGTGAGCGTACCACAGGGTACCCAGCGCACCAACCGTACGGGCAAAGATCTTGCATTTGGAAACGTTTGTGCTGAGGAAAATTCGACAAAGCCAATCGAAGTCGAAAGCACACCAATTTCGATTTCAAAAGGTGGCTGACCCTGTTGTATTCTATACCCTGTTGCCAACACACCGTGAGCATACATCACTGTCTCCCTGTCAACCATAGCGGACAGGAGACCTGTCAAAGCACCCCTCCAACCACAGCCTGCAACGACAACCACAGTCTGCAACCAAAATACAGGTCGCAGGGGCTAAACTTTTCAAACGCTCCTTCAGAAGTCTTATTTTGCCGAAATATAAAGGCCAGTTGAAGTACCCAAATGTATCAGCTAGATTCTTACACCTGAGCAGTGCGGTCATTTACCAAGCACTGTAGTCAGCAGTTATCCTACACTAACCACCAGGGGGTGGGGCCGTACTATGCTTTCAGCTCATGCATTCAAAATTGCACTATGCTATCATGTACCTCACCATATATCAATGAATGTCTTGGCTTCTACTAAGCAAAACAAAAAAGCCAAGCATGGTGGAGGGAACTGGAAGATTTGCTCCCAACAGAACCCCTTTCCCACCAATCCCCTTTTTTTTTTTTTTTTTTTCACCCCCCCCCCCTTTTTTTTTTTTTTTCCCACCCCCCCCCCTTTTTTTTTTTTTCCCCCCCCAATTTTCCCCCCCTTTTTTTCGGGGGGGAAGAGGGGGAAGGGGGGGGCCCCCACCCCCCACCCCTCTAGTTTGAGGGGGGACAATTTCCCCTAGGCTTCCCCTCCCCTCACACAGACTTACCGAACAGGAGGGACAGAAGAGTACTCACCAGTCACCGGGGCCCCTGTCCATCAATCATAAAGGTCCACCAGCCAAGGGTACAGTAAGGTTTTCCCACCACATAATTCATTAACCACTAACTATACAGACCCACCAGTCCAGGGGAGGGTGTGCACACCACGGAGCTCCTTGACTGCCAACCACAAGACCCACCAGCCCAGGGAAGAGGGTGGTGTGCTCTCCATAGCGCTCCTTGCCAACCAACCACATGGACCCACCAGCACAGGGTAGAGGGTGTGCTCACCACATAATTTTTTTACCACCAACTGCACCAGGCAAGGATAGGGGGTGGTGTGTTCTCCATAGTGCCACCTACCAACCAACCACTAAGATCCAGCACCCGGCAGAGGTGCCGGATCTTAGTGTACTCACCACAGAGCCCCTCGCCTACCAGGCATGGTGTGGTGGGCATGGACCGAATGACGTATACTGAGGTCACCACCAGCTTCTGTCGCAACACCTGAAACATGAAAACCAATAGCAACGCGCTTGTAGGCATCAATTACACACACCACACACGAAAGTATCAATCGTGAGGAAGAGGAAAAATGTGCGTGTATATATATATAACATATACATATGTATATATATATATACATATATATACACATATATATACATATATAATGCATATATATATATAAATATCGGCAAGTGACTAATCATGTATTATATATCATTTATCTGAGAGGTGATCTTACAGCAAAAGTTGTGCATAATGCTTCAAGCTGAAGTGAATTGTACAATATTTCAATTCAAGTTTCCATTGTGCAAAACAAAGGAATGTGGAAACTGCCATGTGAAATGTGGTTTTGCTAAACGAACTATACACACGGATGCCGCATCCCCGACGATTTACAGTAGAGTTTTGGACGTTGTTAAATCATCTGAGTATCTACCACCTAGGAAATCAGATTGGATACATTTTTACTAGGGTTGGAAACATGACCTTGCCCTTGATATTTGTCACCGAGAGCATTCTGTCCGACAAATTATTTACCAGTTTTTCGCAAAAACATGAATGGAGCTCTTCGAAAATGATTGTAAATTCGATGACATTCGATAAGGATACACGAAACTCACCGGGAAGTACAAGGTTCTTGTTGCATAGAAGAAGTTAATACAGAATACAGGTTATCCTCTCCGACCAGGAATGCGCCATGAAATTCCTCTCGAAACCCAGGATTGAAAATAATCAATCCAGTTGTGTACAGTAGGTTAGCCCGGTTTGCACACGTTTTGCCAAAATCGATAGCAGCTCCCCATCATTTTATGCATTTTGGGCCGCTGAACATGGTAGAAGCATCATAAATGCAAATTTCTCGCATCTTTTGATGGCTCCGGCCACTTTAAATTTTCGCTGGGATCAAACTTTGGACATTTCTGCATCTCATAACCGGACTGGTGGGAAAATGAGTCCGCTTTAACATTACATCGTCGAGGCAATTCATTTTTGATCATTTGGCACCGTTTCCACGGTTCTAGCTATCTTACTACCTCAGATTTCGTCTTCTGGAGTATAGAAGGTTCGAGCGGTTCCCTGGGCTGCTAACAGATGACAGGCCTAGCGAGTCCAGTTGCCTTCCAAATTCCTTATGACGGACGCGTTTGTACTTTCCACCAAGCGTGGGTTGGCGTCTTGATGCACTGGTACCGTCTCAACTAACTTATCGGTTATGTTTTATGTGAATTAGAGATGCAAATACACAAAAAAGGTAACGGATTCTGCAGTGAAATAATCGCACATATTGGTTGAAAAGAGGTGGTACTGCGCAGAACATGCCCTGCAAAGCCTGGCCTGAATCGCAACAAGGTAATCAACATGAAACCAGTGTCATCACTCATATCTGTATGCATTTTGTAAAAGACGTATTCTATGTATTCCGTCGGATCATGTCATCACCATTCCGCCGCCGCCACCGGGGCACGCCGCAGCAGCCCGCCGCGCTGAGACTCGCCGCAGCGGCGCTCACTCACTGGACCGGAACCGGCGACGGAAGGACACCTTATTCAGGTTATAGCCGCCCTGGCGGTCCCTGCCGGTGACAGCCGCCGCCGACTCCATGCTCAGCTTTACAATTCGCTCCGTCGCCTGCGTGTGGCAGGGAATGCCAGTTGGCAGAGGCTCGTCCAGCTGATGCGCCAGCTCATCGGCACCAAGTGGCCGGGTCAGGGGTGGCTCAATATCTGCCTGGTGGTGCTGCAAATTCATCAACTCCATGAAGTTCCTGGCCCGGAGATTGATTTCCGCGCATTTGCAAACCCGGACTGGCTACCAAGGCTGCCGGCGCTGACGGGCCTTACCGATGAGCTGGATAGCTCGGACCCGGATCTCTCGGAGTTCGTCCCCGAGCATGCCGAGGACACGGCCTCAGGACGCGCCATCATGGCGTTCCCGCAGTCTCCTCTGCACTTCGGCCAGATTATCGCCGGTCATGTGGCATTGTTGCCGCTCGAGCTGGTCGTACAGGTGGCGCGGCGCCTCCATCAGGTCCGGCCGGTGTCTGATTGCCATCACTGTTGGGTTGTAAACACCCACAACGTACAATGAAAGCGTCTGCAGCCCGGCACTGGGGCTCTGTTGGGCCATGTAGACACGCAACAGTCTGCTCTGTGCCACCGCGCCATACTGAGACAAATAAATACGACAAATACATCGTCCGGGTGGGCGTTCCCAGATATATTGTGAACCTTTTCATGTCCGGTCCCTGCCACACGGGCCGTGTCGGGCCGAGCTGCCCTACAGAGCCCTCTTCAAGAGACTCGATGGGCCGACCATCAGTCCCTCCAGCGTCTCGGGTCCCATCGGCAAGCTGCTGTTGGGCTCGGTGCACCAGTTGCCTGCCGCTCAGTTCCAGCCCCTATCAACGGCTGAGCTGCCGCCGCTGTCAGATGATTTCAGACGCAATATGAGCTCAGATCTGCGCCTGCTGGTGCAGTGCGCCCAGTATGTGACTTCGGGCGATGGAAGCGAAGTAGCGCAGCGCGTTCACGGCCAGCTCAGTATGGCGCGGTGGTGGCACATCATACTGAAACTGCTGCGTGACTACATGGCCCAGAAGAGCCCCAGTGCCGAGCTGCAGACGTTGTACGTTTTGTACGTTTTTCATTGTACGTTTTGGGTGTTTACAACCAGGGATGCGCAGCCGGGAAAATTTTGGACGGCTCCGACTCCGATTCCGGCTCCGAGTAAAATGTCCCGGCGGCTCCGGCTCCAGGCAAAAGGTACCGGCTCCGGCGGCTCAGGCTCCGTACATCCCAAACGTGATCGATCCATTAAGTAAGAGCCAGGGGATGTAAAAAAGTTAGCCGCGACCACTCAGGGACGCAAACTTCAGAGAATTATAAGCAACTTTCCCATATGAACCCTGTATCTATCTTTAAATAAACACCCGGCCCGGCCCAAATCAATTTTCGGTGTTCAGCGCCGCGCGGCTCATACGGCACCGCGGCGTCAATACGGGCGGCCGGCGGACCGGCCGCCGGCTGAAAATCGCCGCTACGGCGACACGGCGCGCTGCTCCGGTGCGGGCGGTCGAAGTGTTACACAGATACTGATGGGATACATGGCGATAGCTGATAACTTATAGGTTCGTAAGACGAGCTGAAAGCGAGTGACGCATCATCCATGCCGACCCGAGATGCAGACAGTAATCCAACTCCGGCCGAGGGCACCGTGCAGAACGTGTTCACATTCAAGGGCGTGGCCAGGTACGAGCAGGAAGCAGAGGGACGAGCAGTTCCGATTCAAGTCGCTGGACGCTATCGCAGAGCTACTAGTTGAGCGGGGAGAAATCCCGTCGACGAGCAGCAGCACAGAGCCGACCTCAGCAAAAGATGGCGACTACAGTGATTCTGTGGAGCTGGGGCGGATGAAGAGAAGGCTGTTCATGGAGAGCGATAAGGTGCAGCAGGTCCAGGACCCGATTCCCCCTGAGTATTGACACATCAGAGTGTCTGATCGAGTAGTAAAGGAGTTATTCTACTGCACAGTCGCTAACCTGTCAGGTCACGGTCTGTCGATCGACGAAGCTTCCAGGGCTGTGGGCGAGGTCGGCAACGGAATGTTTGATAGGAAGTGGAAGCTGGGTGGTAGCGAAGAATACCGATTTGACAAGGATACGCTACCTTCCAAGCCAAACATCAGGGAGGCGCTCAATTTGCTCGAGAATCGCTGTCTCTGACTGCAGATGAGGTCAGTGAAAAGTCAGGCGAAGGAGGAATGACTACACATACCATAGACCCCACCACCAAAAAAGTGTGGGCCAGTTTTCTGTCCAGGGGATTCATGTTGGTCAAGACCTCCCCTTCACCCTGCCACTGATCAACATCAGTGGGGAGACACCGAGGATATTGCCCTGCGGGTGGATCTCTGGTTCGATATCCTGGCTGCCGTGAAGGGGAAACCGGCGGAGGAAATACACAAGCACGCCGACACCCATATCACCGACTCCCCGCAGCACAAGGGCTTCAACATGGTGATGCAGGAGATGTACGGACCGGACATCCGGTGGGGCAGCTGTTCTGCGGGAGTCACACCACTCTGGGGCTTAGCACAGCACTGAACAAGATGGCCAGGATGGTGGAGACGGCGATGAAGATGGAGAACGTATTCGCAGGTTTCATGGTCGGCATGGAAGTAGACAGTAAGAACTAGGGTGTAGCAGGCCAAGCGCTGGACATGTGCCCCCGAGTACTCGCACAAGATGTGGAACTACTACAGGCTCTTCAACGACTACCTGAAGAAGCATCACGTTCCAGCGGTCTTGTACAAGGACCAGCGATTTGGCTGCCTGAGTCGTGCGGCCTCTGTCCTGCTCTTCCGCTACGAGCACCGCACCGACTTCCTACCCAAGAATCCCCAGATTTTCAACCGCTTCGCCTGCCTTGTCAGGGAGCTCCTCAGTCTGCCATACCCGAAGGTAGTCCTCGTGGCCCTCAGCAGGTTTGGCATCCACCTAATCGAGCCGTTATACGCCAAGACCATCACCAAGGGGCCACACACTCCGAACTGAAGATGTTCTACCAGAGTCTCCATGGAAGCCTGGCCCAGACCATCACCAGCGACTTCGTCGAGTTCACCCAGCCTGCGTTCCAGGGCGTCTTCGATGAGCTGTTCGCCCGGGTCAACGAGACCTACGGACCGTCCGTCCTCAGCTCTGTCAGCCAGGTGGCGGCTGAGCACACGGAGGAGCTGGTCAGGCTCACCAACTTCAGCACCGTGCTTTCCCGTCAGAGGCGTGACTACAGCCTGGACGAAGAGGCCTAACCAACCCAGTACCCCGTGCAGGAACAAGCCAGCAACATCGACGACACACCTGTCCACAATATGGGCATGGGCACCTCTGTGGCACGGTTGACTTCCGTCTGAAGAAGCTGGGAATGCTGGCAGCAGTTGGCCGGTCCATCATCCTGGATAAGACTAGGAGCCTGAGAGAGGGAAATCCCTGGAACACCATTGTTGTAAACTGTAATGTTTGACCTCATCTCTAATAAGGTATGGCCTGGACGAAGAGGCCTAACCAACCCAGTACCCCGTGCAGGAGCAAACCAGCAACATCGACGACACACCTGTCCACAACATGGTCATGGGGCACCATTAACTAAACTAAACATGAAACAATTGCATTGACTACTGAGGCTAGAATATGGTTATTGGTTATTCTACCATTATTTGATGATATTTTTACAGGTAACTCATATTTAAACATTTTGGCTTTTAATAATGGGTTTTCATACCATACCATGCCATACTAGGTATAATGTGTTCATTCCACGTTTGCTAATTTAGTTTAATTTACACCTCTTTCGGAGTCGGAGCCGCCTTGCTTTTGACGGCTCCGGCTCCGGCTCCGGGCAAAATGTTCCGGCTCCGGCTCCGCATCCCTGTTTGCAACCCAACAGTGATGGCAATCAGACATCGGCCGGACCTGGTGGAGGCGTCGCGCCACCTGTACGACCAG
This sequence comes from Imbricaverruca yamaguchii, assembly GCA_034440575.1. Taxonomy (NCBI): domain Eukaryota; kingdom Metazoa; phylum Arthropoda; class Thecostraca; family Neoverrucidae; genus Imbricaverruca; species Imbricaverruca yamaguchii. The sequence goes on along the minus strand of JAOTOL010001145.1, from coordinate 140,873 downwards.
CTCGAGAGGCAACGCCGACACATGACCGGCGATGATCTGGCCGAAGTGCAGAGGAGACTCTGCGGGAACGCCATGATGGCGCATCCTGAGGCCGTCGTACTCGACATGCTCGGGGACGAACGCCGAGAGATCCGGGCTCGAGCTATCCAGCTCATCGGTAAGGCCCGTCAGCCCCGGCAGCCCGGGCAGCCAGTCCGGGCTTACAAATGCGCGGAAATCAATCTCCGGGCCAGGAACTTCATGGAGTTGATGGATTTGCAGCACCACCAGGCAGATATTGAGCCACCCCTGACCCGCCCACTTGGTGGCGATGAGCTGGCGCATCGGCTGGACGAGTCTCTGCCAACTGGCATTCCCTGCCACACGCAGGCGACGGAGCGAAGTGTAGAGCTGACCATGGAGTCGGTGGCGGCTGTCACCGGCAGGGACCGCCAGGGCGGCTATAGCCTAAATAAGGCGTCTTTCCGTCGCCTGTTCCGGGCCAGTGAGTGAGTGAGCGCCGCTGCGGCGAGTCTCAGCGCGGCGGGCTGTTGCGGCGTGCCCCGGTGGCGGCGGAGGAATGGTGATGACATGATCCGACGGAATACATAGAATACGTCTTTTACAAAAATGCATACAGATATGAGTGATGACGCTGGTTTCATGTTGATTCAGGCCAGGCTTTGCAGGGCATGTTATGCGCAGTACCACCTCTTTTCAACCAATATGTGCGATTATTTCACTGTAGAATCCGTTACCATTGTTGTGCATTTGCATCTCTAATTCACATAAAACATAACCGATAAGTTAGTTGAGACGGTACCAGTGCATCAAGACGCCAAACCACGTTTGGTGGAAAGTACAAACGCGTCCGTCATAAGGCATTTGGAAGGCAGCCGGGCTCGCTGAGCCTGCAATTTGTTGGCAGCCCAGGGAACCGCTCGAACCTTCCAAACTTCAGAAGATGAAATCTGAGGAAGTAAGACAGCCAGAATCTTGGAAACAGTGCCAAATGATCAAAAATGAATTGCCTCGACGATGTAATGTTCAAGCAGACTCATTTCCCACCAGTCCGCTTATGAGATGCAGAAATGTCCAAAATTTGGTCACAGCCAAAATCGTCAAGTGGCCGGGGCCATCAAATGATGTGAGAAATTTGCATTTCTGATGCTTCCATCGTGTTCAGCGGCCCAAAATGCATAAAATGAGGGGGAGCTGCTATCGATTTTGGCAAAAAGTGTGCAAACCGGACCAACCTAGTCTGCAGGGCTGTAGACACCCGGAATTACTGGATGCGATCCCAGGGGAACAAAAGTAGTTCGACAATTCCTTCTAGCACGCTGCTATCACTTAATTAGCCATCGGGGTTTAAAGGAGTGTACACCCAGTTAGGTTATATTACGTCGATAAATATATTTGAGGTAACAAAGGCAAATACTTCCCGAACTCATCCAGGTATCCACTGAGGACACCATGAAGGTTACATTATCCCAACCTAACCCGGTAATTTTCGCAGGGATTCGTATTCAAGATAAATGTGAAAGAACTATATACTTGCAAGGCAAGCTGAATCATCACCAATCACATCTTGCAACGTGATGCCTCCTGCCTCATGAATCCAGTAACCACGTAGCCGTGCGGCTACCGTATAGGCTGTTTCGACTGACGTTGCCACAGCGCGCAAGAACGGCTTACGTGACCACTCGTCCTCTCCGGAGCTCGGAACCAGAATGGCCTGGTCCAACGCGTAACCATGCTGATACAAATGACATTACACAGGGTAACTACGAAAATTAACCTCATGCTCATGATAACTCAATTGGGAAATGTCAGAAACGCAGCATCAACTTTACTGATTCTGTCTTCTCCCTTTGGCTCCCTTTATCCGTGAAGTATCGTGGACATACCGCTAATTCTCCCAGTTACTATATATCTCCACAACATGCTCGCTATGAAATATGTACCAAAATAACTCAAAACAACACATTCCTCAACGGATGATTCATGATCTAGGACCCATTCAATTGTCCGTAGATATACTTTTTGCTCAAATAATACTAAGATGTTGCCTAATAATAAGACGACCAATAAGCAATCCTCAACATTTGGCACGGTGGCACACTATATTTATATTGTCAAACGCAGGGGCGGTGCCGCTCGTCAGCAGTGCTGGGGAGGGGCGGACGCAGAGCCACGCCCCGCGTCACGAAGGCAGTGCACACGTACCTCGGCGACGCGGGCCAGCGGCAGGCCGGCGATGACGGACACGAACAGCTTGTCGTCGCTGCCGATCCGCATCAGCTGCTCTGAGCTGACGCGGCCCGATATGTCGTCCAGGGCGCGCCCCAGCAGGTGGGGCTTCACCGCCAGGAAGACTACATCACACAGCTCCACCACATCACCTGTGTCGGACACACACCGCACGTCAGCTCCACCACATCACCTGTGTCGGACACACACCGCACATCAGCTCCACCACATCACCTGTGTCGGACACACACCGCACGTCAGCTACACCACATCACCTGTGTCGGACACATGTCGCACATCAGCTCCACCACATCACCTGTGTCGGACACATGTCGCACATCAGCTCCACCACATCACCTGTGTCGGACACACACCGCACGTCAGCTCCACCACATCACCTGTGTCGGACACACATCGCACAGCTCCACCACATCACCTGTGCCGGACACACATCGCACGTCAGCTCCACCACATCACCTGTGTCGGACACACACCGCACATCAGCTCCACCACATCACCTGTGTCGGACACACACCGCACGTCAGCTACACCACATCACCTGTGTCGGACACATGTCGCACATCAGCTCCACCACATCACCTGTGTCGGACACATGTCGCACATCAGCTCCACCACATCACCTGTGTCGGACACACACCGCACGTCAGCTCCACCACATCACCTGTGCCGGACACATGTCGCACATCAGCTCCACCACATCACCTGTGTCGGACACACACCGCACGTCAGCTCCACCACATCACCTGTGCCGGACACATGTCGCACATCAGCTCCACCACATCACCTGTGTCGGACACACACCGCACATCAGCTCCACCACATCACCTGTGCCGGACACATGTCGCACATCAGCTCCACCACATCACCTGTGTCGGACACACACCGCACGTCAGCTACACCACATCACCTGTGTCGGACACATGTCGCACATCAGCTCCACCACATCACCTGTGTCGGACACACACCGCACATCAGCTCCACCACATCACCTGTGTCGGACACACACCGCACGTCAGCTACACCACATCACCTGTGTCGGACACATGTCGCACATCAGCTCCACCACATCACCTGTGTCGGACACATGTCGCACATCAGCTCCACCACATCACCTGTGTCGGACACACACCGCACATCAGCTCCACCACATCAGCTACACCACATCACCTGTGCCGGACACACACCGCACGTCAGCTCCACCACATCACCTGTGTCGGACACACATCGCACAGCTCCACCACATCACCTGTGTCGGACACACACACCGCACGTCAGCTCCACCACATCAGCTCCACCACATCACCTGTGCCGGACACACATCGCACGTCAGCTCCACCACATCACCTGTGCCGGACACATGTCGCACGTCAGCTCCACCACATCACCTGTGTCGGACACATGTCGCACATCAGCTCCACCACATCACCTGTGCCGGACACATGTCGCACATCAGCTCCACCACATCACCTGTGTCGGACACACACCGCACATCAGCTCCACCACATCACCTGTGTCGGACACACATCGCACGTCAGCTCCACCACATCACCTGTGCCGGACACATGTCGCACGTCAGCTCCACCACATCACCTGTGTCGGACACATGTCGCACATCAGCTCCACCACATCACCTGTGCCGGACACACACCGCACATCAGCTCCACCACATCAGCTACACCACATCACCTGTGCCGGACACACACCGCACGTCAGCTCCACCACATCACCTGTGCCGGACACACACCGCACATCAGCTCCACCACATCAGCTCCACCACATCACCTGTGCCGGACACACACCGCACATCAGCTCCACCACATCACCTGTGTCGGACACACACCGCACATCAGCTCCACCACATCACCTGTGTCGGACACATGTCGCACGTCAGCTCCACCACATCACCTGTGCCGGACACACACCGCACGTCAGCTCCACCACATCACCTGTGTCGGACACACACCGCACATCAGCTCCACCACATCACCTGTGCCGGACACACACCGCACGTCAGCTCCACCACATCACCTGTGTCGGACACACACCGCACATCAGCTCCACCACATCACCTGTGTCGGACACATGTCGCACGTCAGTTACACAGCATCGCCTGTCGGATGCACGGCACCTGTCGAATACACGATATCACCAATCAGATACATCACATCACCTGTCAGGTGCACAATATGTCAGATACATTACATCACCTATCAAATACACCACATCACCTACCTGTCAGATGCACGTCACCCTTCGAATACACAATACCACCCATCATATGCACATCATCCATCAGATGCATCACATCATGTGTCAGATGCACAACATGTCAGACACATCACATCAACCATCATGTACACCACATAACCGGCCAGATAAACACAACATAAAAAACACACAGCATCACTTGTCATGCATCTGGTGGGTGATTACCACCAGATGCATTATGACAATTGGCATATGCATCACGACACCCAACAGATGCATCACATCTGTCAGATACATCACGATGGCCGTCATATACAATACACGATATCAGAACTTCTGATGTGACTTCTGAATCAGAAGTCACATGCTCATGCATCACAACCAGAGTTGGCAAAATAGTCTGTCTCTGAATTTTTAGTCCAAAACATTATCCTCTTAGGAAAACTAGCCTGCATGCCTCTTATTTGGAGTTCAATGGTGCTGTTTTGCAATGGACTGTTCTGTGATAAAGTGCTCAAAATTCACTGGCAAGTGCAAACTCATGTTCTGATGTCATAGTTTTGGAGGCAAATATTCTCTCCAAATTCGAGTCTCTCAAAATTTTCTTTTTGACATCCAGGATTAGGGGGCTCCAATCCAAATCACGATTAAGAGGCATAAACGACATACCAAATCACATATCTGATACATTACAACACCTGTCATATACATCACGGTACTACTCAGATACATCACATCACCTGTCAGACATACCACGCCACTCCTCAGATACACCATAAGTGAGATCTGCCATATATATGTATATATATATATATATATATATATATATACATATATATATATTAGACATGTCCCCCAAAAGCAGACGCAAAAGAAGGGTAGGAAAGCCAGCATGGCTTACACCAGACGTGATAAAAACAATTAAGGCTAAGAAAACTGCATCTAGAGTTTTTAAAGAAGCCTCAAATGTCGTTAATCTAAAGGCGTATCGAAAAGCTAGACACTGTGAAGCAAAACACCAGAGCAGCAAAGGGAGCAAAAGAACTGGATTTAGCTAGAAACTGTAATGGGGACAGTAAGAAGTTCTTTAGTTTCTACAAGCTGAGTAAAGTTTCTAGCACAATTGGGCCACTGGAAGTAAACGGGACTACATTGGGTGAGGATAGTGAGATGGTTGAGGAGCTGAGCAAGCAGTTCAAATCAGTGTTAACATTGGAAGATATGACCAATCTGCCGACCGTACACCATAGTTCAGTGACATGGGATCTGACAAATGATGTTGACTTCATTGATAGTGATGTTGTCTACAATCATATCAGGAAAATAAAGCCAAATAAGGCAGCAGGACCTGATGAAATTTATGCTAGGGTGTTGCGGGAAACTGAAAAGGAACTGGCATTTCCACTTAGTACAATATTTTGCAGATCAGTTTCACATAATGAAATTCCAACCGATTGGAAAAGGGCAAATGTAGTTCCTATTTTCAAGAAAGGAGAAAGAGGGAAAGTTGAAAACTATAGGCCAATAAGTCTCACATCCCTAGTCTGCAAGGTACTCGAATCAATTATCAAGGATAGAATAGTTAGTTATCTGGAAGGTAGCAAATTGATTCAAGATACTCAACATGGGTTTAGAAAAGGACGATCGTGTCTCACAAACCTCTTGGACTTTTTGAACTTCGCCACAGAACAATTTGCTCAGGGAAATCAGGTTGATGTAGCATATCTTGACTTTAGTAAGGCCTTTGACAAGGTACCCCATAAACGGTTAATGATACAGCTTCAGTCCCATGGTATTTCAGGTAGCATCTTAAAATGGATAGAGTTGTGGCTTTCAGATAGACAGCAAAGAGTGATGCTAAATGGTACAAAGTCATCATGGGAAAATGTTCTTAGTGGAGTCCCCCAGGGGTCAGTACTAGGGCCATTACTGTTCATTATATTTGTAAATAACATTGAAAGTGGCCAAAGCAGTAAAGTTTTGAAATTTGCGGATGGTTTGAAGGTCTTTAGGGCAATAACAGGTCATGATGAGCATATCTCGCTGCAAAAAGACTTAGACGAACTTGTGAAGTGGTCCGAAGAATGGCAAATGAAATTTAACTTTGATAAGTGCAAAATCATGCATGTAGGTAAGCAGCATATGAAGGCTCCATGCGTGATGGGTGGCCAAGTGCTATCAGTGACTCAACAGGAGAAGGATTTAGGTGTTATTCTAAACACAAAACTGGGGGCATCAGAACAGACCAAGGAAGCCAGGAAGAAGGCACTGAGAATGCTCGGGGCTATAAATAGGAATGTATCATACAGAAGTGAGGAAGTGATCAGGAAGCTTTACTGTGCATACGTCAGGCCACATTTGGAATACTGCATCCAAGCTTGGTCTCCTACCCATGAAAAAGATTGTTGGCTTTTAGAGAGAGTACAAAAGAGGGCTACAAAAATGGTTAATGGCATAAGCAACCTGGCATATGAGGAAAGATTGAAGAAATTGAATATGTTTTCACTTAGATATAGAAGGCTGAGAGGAGATCTCATCGAGGTCTTTAAATTTGTCTATGGTCTGGAGAGGGGATACCTTGGGGAAATGTTTGAATTTACCAGAAATGATGCAATTAGGTCATAAATTCAAAATTAAAGTTAACCACAGCAGAGCAAGGTTAAGGCAAACATTCTTCACCAACAGGGTAGTGGAACACTGGAACCAGCTGCCAGAAAACATCGTCAGTAGCAGCACATTGAACATCTTTAAAAACAGCATAGACAATCATTATAAGAATAGAGGGCTTGCTTTTCAGTATTACAGGGAGGGCTGATTGACAGATTTGGTGGGCAACTGGTTCAGTGTACAGAGTGCAACCAAGAAGGGCCCTTGTGGCTCATAGTTGCACTAATGTTTTATGTCATTATGTCTTTATATATATATAATACATATATATATATATATATATATATATATATATATATATATATATATATATATATATATATCACGTAACATGGCCTATCACACACGGAAACAGAACAAAAGTAGAAACGAGTTCTTCATGTGAAAACATATGAATTTCATTGCCAGATAATTATACTCACGAAATTGAAGATTCCAAAATAAATGTCCGACCCTACGGTGTGTGAGGGCGCATCGACTGTAGTGGTCGTGCAGCCAAGCCTAACCCTGATCGGAAGTCGATCTAGTGACACCATAGACGTTAGCAACGAAATGCCCATAACGTTATTTACTATCGGAAGTTTCATCTCGAACTATGTATGTTCACAAAGAGGCGGTTTTCATGGTCACAGCACGTCCAACACGTCCAAATGAGCTGTTAGTTATTTGAGTTTAAGGGCGCATCGACCAAAACGTGATCATTTAGCGCCAATTCCGAACGAGCTGCAGGGTTCGCACGGGCTGTCACTGCAATATCAGCTGGGTGTGCTGGTGAAGGGCAGACAGCATTCCTCACAGTTGTCGCAGGAGGTGACAGTGCCCCACTGGCTCCACTCGTCCAGATTGGCCCTGCTGGGAGCACTGGCGTGCACGTGCGACGCCTCCAGCAGACCTGCAGCCACACACGATCATCAGTCAGCATGCCAGGTGGTGACTAGCAGCCAACACAGGCACAGCCATGGTTACAGGTAACGGGCCACCCAGCAGACCTGCAGCCACACACGATCATCAGTCAGCATGCCGGGTGGTGACTAGCAGCCAACAAAGGCACAGCCATGGTTACAGGTAATGGGCCACCCAGCAGACCTGCAGCCACACACGATCATCAGTCAGCATACCAGGTGGTGGCAGACAGCAACACAGACACAGCCAGGGTAACAGGTAATGGGCCATCCAGCAGACCTGCAGTTAGTTAGTTAGTTATTAGGGCTTTAGGTTGCATCGACTACATTGGTCATGCAGCGCCCAAGCAGACCTGCAGCCACACAAGAACCATCAATGTAGCAGATGGTGAATAGCAGACGGCCAACACAGACACATTCACGCCGATGGACATCAAACCTTCAGCAAAGGCATTCATGGTCACTTAATTGAAATGCATTACACATGCAACGAACAGAGTGTGATAGGTGAAAATCACTCGAATCTATCAACCCTTCGCACATGTGCGATGAGTGAAAATCATTCGAACCCATCAAAGTTTCAAATGTGTGTGCATTCAATCCTTGCCTGCATGGGCCATGCAACTCCATGACACGAAAGACAGTAGACCGTTGGCACTCCCGTCTAGGTACGCCTCTGCATCACTCCATGCCTGGAAAGGCACCCCCTCTCAGTGGCACAGTCAGCTGTTGATGCGTCTGTTCCCCCAGTGTCAGTCAGCTGGTGATAAGTCTGTTCCCTCAGTGACAGTTCGCTGGGGATGAGTCTGTTCCCTTGGTGGCAGTCAGCTGGTGATGAGTCTGCTCCCTCAATGGCACAGTCAGCTGCTGATGCATCTGTTCCCTCAGTGGCAGTCAGCTGGTGATAAGTCTATTTCCGAGTGCTGGGTCCTGGACTTGGCGCTCGCCAGTGCACTGCATTTTCCTCCCCTACCAAGTGCAGGGTGAAGCTGTTGCGATCCATCTCTTCCCCTATCGTTTCCAAACGGAGGGAGTACATCGACATTAACCCCATCTCTCCCATCGGATCCTCACACCTTGTCTCAGGGGGGTCGTTAAGGGCCCCCTAATATCCAAACTAAGTATTGCACAAAAACGAAATATGTGTCATCAGAAAGCGCTCGACAGAAAACGAAAAAGAGAAAAGTTCCTCTGGTTCGTTTTTTAATCCCTAAAGATAAGCAAACACTGAAAGTTTCATTAAAATATTTTTATCTGTTAAAGCATGACGACTGGTTGAACTCTTTCTGGAGGTGACCTCACTTGACCTTGACTAACTCATTGGCCCTAAATGACCTGCCTTCAAAATTTTGACACATGCCAAATTGATGTGGGAAAGGTATGCCAAATCTATGTGTGCTGCCGGCACCCACTGTCCGAGGAAAACCGTAGGGAGGGGTCGTCAGCACCCCCCTGAGGTTTTTGTGCCCAGTATCAATTTTCTAGGTACTGGAGCCAACAATGAAACCAACATTATGTTTCAACCCCACAATAATCTGAGAATGATTCCTAAACCGAAACAGGTCAGTTATCTCAGGACAAGGTGGGTCGATACTCTCAAACCTTCTGGGAATGAACAATGTAAATTGTTCCCTGTAAACTGTTCCTTGTGTAAATGTGCTGCTTGAGTCATCCATCAACATACCACACCGAATACTGACCATGAGGAGGCTACAAGTGAGTTTAATTGCTGACAATCCACGATTTCTAAAAGTAGCCTGATATTTTTCAGGTTCTGACATCACAGGTTAGAGTTCTGACATAGAATCTTCGACTTGTTTTACTCCATAAGCTGAACAAGATGCCTCATCACCCACTCCAAGAGACAAAGTACCAACACACACGGCTTTCCCATGGTGACGAAAACAAACAGTGTTGCAGCAACACAAGTGAGGGCTACATATGGCACCGGGCACCTTTCGTCAGCAGACTCCTGCCAAGGGAACTAACTTAATGGGGAGTGCCACTGTTACTATTCGTTGACAGACTCCTGTCAGGGAGTTGACGTAACGGGAGTGCCCACCGTTACTATTCGTTGGCAGACTACAGTCAGGAGTTAGTGGTAACCTGGGATTGTTTGACGCACAATGGGATTGACACTGCTCTGCGAGAGTCTGTGTAATATATTTGTATTTGTATGTGTATTTGACACAGTTGGGCTTTCCACTTTATAGTAGCTATTCTTGTCCTGAGTCAGGAAGCAAACAGGTGAAGCAAACACACATGCACACAGTCATAGAATTGACTGGGCTACAGCAGCCACACAGCAATGATGAGCAACAGGAAGCAAATCACCAGCCTCATGGGCATAACTGTTCTTTAATGGACCCTCATTCTGGTTGCATGCATTTGAGGGGATGGCCTGCTCATCTTGTGTGATCAGACCAGTTCATCAGATCAGGAAGAATACTGATATGGGTGGTGCAAAAATAAATGTCACATAACATGGGTCTATGTGTGCATGAAGCATTCACTGATAAAATGAACCCCCATGCAGGGTGCTCATTTTGCACTTTGAGCAGCATAGGCAACACCAGAATAGGTGCATACCTGCTTTGATCATGCCCTTTGCAATTGCCTTCGCCATATTTCCGGCACCAATGAATCCAATCTTCTTATTGTGTAAATCTGAAAGCACCATGGACAGTTTAGCTTGTGTGACATCTGCACTATGAATGGCTGAAAACATTGGTCCCATCATAGTGGAATGTCATTATACAAGTCAAATGGCTGGCACTCCAAGCACATGGAATGGTACTATAGAAATAGCATGACTAGTATGCAGCAGGTGGTATCATGCAGCATGAACATAGCACAGCTCAGATAATCAGAGATACATCACATAGTGTGTGATTACACTGTATTAAAATCTTACACCTCATATATTTGGATAGTGCTATCATAGAACAATGATGAAATCACACACATTTTCCATAAGTCATGATTAACAATGTGCTTTGCATCTTGTGGTTTTGTTAGTTTGCAATGTTAGTGAAATGGCATTTTTACACATAACAACACAAACCCTGTACTAACATTAAATTTGGTGCAAATACACAGCATGTGATGCTAGCAAAATTGCCTGCAGAACATCATTATTTCCCAGAGCATTTCCTCTATTTTTTTATATAACAAGGTTGAATGCTGCTTAATCAATGAAATGCTCTGTGACAAAGGGCTCAAGATACACAGTAAAGTGCAAACTAAGGTTCTGGATTCACAGGTTTGAAGACAGAAAATAAGTGGTCCACCATCTTAGTCACCTTCAGAAACACAGTATTCCGAAAGATATTTAACAAACATCCTGCACTGCAAATGTACCCCATAAGTTTCTTACAATCTTACCCATATTTAACGATTCTTGTTTGCGTTCCTTCAAACACAGCAAGACGGTTATCAACCAAGGCCCTGTTATCAACAAACCAGATGCGCAATCAAATGTGAACCATGATAGGTAAAGGTACACAGAAGTCTTCCTTCGATCTATAGTGACGTCACATATTTTCCCGCATTGTGGTATAATTTTAAAGCAACATTACCGTAAATTTCACGGCATACAAGATATGTGTAAGTTGCGTATTTGCGTGTATATTTCTCCTCCTTAGTGGCTGACTTTGAGGTAGGTGCTATTGGTTGCGCCTGGTATTTTGGCGATACTGACTATCAGAAAGAATCCTGTGAAATCGTGTCTTGGATGGATATTCTATCCGTTTCGTTCCGTCTGTTTGTGTTTCCCCGTCATTTTCAACTTCAACAGGTATTAATTAAACTAAGAACTTGCGCCGCCACACTCGGAACTCAGTTGTTGCGCGTGTTTAGCGTTCTGGGGTAGGTGCCTCCCACCCCCACAACTCAATGCATTGCTGGAATTCATTGTCGCTACCTCAGACATTCCTCCTCAAATTATATTGCCCCTGCGTCCTCCCCACCCACACCGTTACTCCACACCTTCATTCCAAATTTCGCGCGCGTCTGTGGTAGCCATTATGGCCACTCCATAAACCATGTATATTTATCGCCAGCGATGCCTCCAACTCAGCAGTTCCAGCTTGAGTGCTGGGTTAACTAGAAAGGAAAAAAAACTTGAGTGTTCACTGCGATAATGTTTATATGATATGCTTAGCCCCACCAGAAATAGTTCATTTTTGAAGCTGAAAAGGGAGCCCAATAGAATGGTGAGCACTCTGAAAGTAGCGAAGATTATTAGATCGAAAGCGCTGCTAGCACAAACCAACACCGAGATGCAGACCCAACACCTTGCTCTCGACCTCTAGCATGCTTGGGAAGACCACATCGATGTCCATCCCAGATAAACTAAACTCCGTGCAATACCTGGTATATGCTCCGGATATAGCAGACATGTCTAAAGAGGACATCCTGACCGAGCTGAGAGAGCAGGAGGTTATTGAAGTAAAGCGGCACCGATCGAAAGGAATGTACCCCAACCCTCTCTTGCGAATACGGTGGCGCTGCCTGATTGTGCCATATTATCTGTACGCCGGGTACATGACATATGAGGTGAGACGTCACATTCCTAACCCGATGCGTTGCACCTGCTTCCAAAGGTGTGGTCATGTGGTCAAGTCATGCCGCTCTCGGACACCGGTGTGTGTGGCGTGCACATGGCACCATCCCACCTCAGAGTGCGCCTGTGCTGAGTGCAGTCGTTCTGGGTGTGGGGGACCCCACCCAGTTTGGCCGCGGGACTGTGCACGCTGGCACTTCGAATGTGAGGTCTTGCGGGAGCGTTTCGGGAGTGGCCCGTCTCCCTTCGCCGAACCACTAGCCCACTCCCGCTGAGTCCAGCCAAGGTGCGGGACCTCGAGAGCCAGGCCTACCACGCGACAGACCTCGCCCTCGCCCCCGGCACCGCGGACACACCGAAAGCCCAATGATCCAACGTCCATCCGACCCATCGGATGGCACTGCCTCCCCACCCAACGAGACGACTTCGGCGGATACTGAGTATGCCAGCCGACGGCCTGTAGCCCGGCCGTCTGTGTTGACGATCCTGCCATACCACCCACCGACGATGTGTCGCCAACCATCCCGGAGTCATCCCGGACGGCTGTGCCGAAAACCGGGCATGGGCAGCGCCACCCAGCAAGGCTACCCGTCGAGGTGAGAAACGCCCACCAATCCGTGCAAAACCGGAACCGGTTACGTCTGGCCTCACCCTCCGCACATATATGTCTGACTCTGACGACTACCTGGCAACAATGGTATTCGGTGGACTTCATGAAAGGGGGGACAGTGTCCGGTATATGAAACGGACTTGCCCATCACGGCTCCTACCTTTCGCCGCAGCGTCCGCCTGGGTCACCCTCATGATAGCCATGGAGCCCCCAACCCCTGCCACAAGGCGCGCATTTCTGAAGGAAGTGTCGGCCTCCGGCGCAGACGGTGATGACTGCCGTCTAGGGCAAACCATTAAATATCTAACAATGGAATGTGTGTGGTCTTCGGTCGCACTGCTCCGACTTTAAACGACTCGTGATTAGAGACACACTTGCGGTAGCAGCACTGCGAGAAATCCACCTTCCTGACGAGGACCATTACAACTTCTCGATTAAAGGCTGCACCACCTTCCAAAACACTGAATTCGGAACATCGACCAGGTGGATGAGCACTGTACTTCTCGAATAATTATCTACAAACACATTAAACTTTAAACCCTTTGAGTATTGTGGGAGTGCAGGGCATTATTAAGCAGCTTTACCAGCTTTACATTAACACGAGCTAACAAAACAAAGTCGAACAAGTTCGGAATCCGTCGAAACCTCGCTTGTTTCCTAGCCAACTTTGTGAAGCAACGTACATTCAAAGTTCGCCGTTAATCCACAACTTCTGATCCACAATGCACTTGATCACGGCCCTCCCTATGTTAGTGACTAGTAGTGGTAGTGATTTGTCTCCAGCCCTCTTCCCTATCGCCTTCAATGATATTCTTTCTGACATTACAATTGACTTTCCATCCGTTCACCACTCGATGTTCGCTCACGAGTTCGCACTGTGGTAGACCTGGTCAACGATTTACGAATCGTTCACTACCTTGCGAGGAACTTTGGACCTTTGCATTGGTTGGTGTGAGCAGTGGGGCTGTTTCTTTCTGCACCTAAATCTGCAACCGTGATATTTAAGCGCAGTAGCAGGCCCGCGAGACGGGCTTTCGAAAACTGCAAAATCAACAAATGCGAATGTTAGTTCTTTTACATTTCTAGGGCTCGCGCTAGACAGCGACCCAACCTTTCAAAGGCATATTGAAGATATGCAGAATCGTTGTCTGTCCCGTGTAAAAAGATTTTAAGGTGATTTTCTTTTCGGGAAAAACCTGGGGCTCTGATCGCAAAACCTTTACCGAACTTTACATCGATTTAATTAGGTCAATCCTTGACAACAGCTGCCATATTTTTTATTTGGCTTGCCCTTCTTTAGGAAAGTTCATCGAAAACGTTCAATCATCTTGCCTAAAAATTATAACTCGAGCATTCAGAACCACCCCAACCTTGGCTTTCCTACCCGATGCCAATTTACTCGCACTATAAGGCCGTCGTTTATTTATTATTCTCCGATACTAGTACAGAGTCATGAGCACTTACAAAGACCCTTCTCGCGCAGCCAGCATGCCTAATTATGTGCACAATCGACTAACACCACGCAATCCGCTGAACACAATTGCCAGTGTCCTTAACCCGTGTCGTCTCGGGGGGGGGGTCTTCAACCACCCCCTCAGGTTTTTCGCGGATAGCGGACGAACGGCGCGCGGCAGAGCGCCCAAATTTGGCATACCTTTTCCCACATTAATTTGACATGCTGATTCAAACGTTTTAGGTCAGGTCATCTAGGGTCAACGAGTTAGTCAAGGTGAAGTGAGGTCACCTCCAAAAAAGTTCAACCAGTCGTCACGCTTTAACTGATACAGATATTTTGATGTATCTTTCAGCGTTTGCTTATCTTTAGGGATGCAACAAAACGTACGAGATGAATTTTTCATTTTTTTTCGTTTTTGTCTACATACAGATTTTGCGTATTTGCCATATTGCATTTCAAATGCAGGATTCTGGCTAAAGTAAGCATGTTTTATTAGGGCAAGTTTACTTCCAACAACGTTTCTCGGTCTGCTCTATTCACTGGAAGAGGAAAATGAAAGAAAACTTGAACTCAAAATTTCGAAATTTTCAACGACTTTTTTGGAGGGCAAGAAATACAACCCTGGTCGGTTTCGCTGTCCTTTTCTCATTCCAGATAATTTGTGTTTTTCATATATCCCCAAAATGAACTCCCCAGGGTCCAGAAAATAATGTAAGTCGTGAAAAGTCGTGAAAATATAGCCCCCTGGTGACGTCACTTTTGGGGAATTGTTTTCGGGGGGATGGACCCGGACCCTACTCGTCGAGAGCTTTCCGATGACACCTCTTTCGTTTTCGTGCGATGCTCAGTTTGGATTTTAGAGTCTTCAACCGCCCCCCCCCCCCCCACGAGACGGGGTGTGAGGATTTGACCGGAAAGACGGCGCGGGTTAACACTCGCACGTCCGGCGGTCCGCGCCAACTTCGCATGCCCGAGGGGGGTAGATGTCTGCCCCCTAAGATCTCTAGAACTATGCTAGCTAGCGACAAACGGAAAACGGCGTTAAATAGCTGGTGACAGGCTCTATCAAAAGTGTTTCGGTCATTTTTTTCGCTTAAATCAATATTCAGGTCACTGGGTCATCATGGGTCAAGTTCGACCAGTTCGTGTGGGACCAGATATTGACATATATCTCAGGACCTGTAACAGATAGAAGCAAACGGCGAACGCTATTCGACAGCCCTTGAAATGTGCTATGAACAATAGGCGGTGTGATTTAAGGTCAGGTCAACCGCAACTATGTCCTCTAGTCAAGGTCATGAAGTAGCCTAGGCAGGGCACGTAACGATCAATTGACACGTCTTGGCGATACAAGCACAATGACGGCAATTTCAGCCTTCTAGCTCAATGCAGTGCAATATAATGCGCAGAAATGTGTAGTGATCTCAGGTGACCTCAGATGACCTTGGTGATGTCTCTGAGCAAAAACGTGAGCGGTAGCATTGAGCATAGCTTCCAACTACACGCCACAACCGTTGTGAGATCATTCCGAGAGCAAATATATAATACGGAAACATTTTGATATTTTACCATAGCCCTATAATGGGGAAGCCATGGCAGCGACCTGACCTCAGGTCAATGCTACGAAAAAAACGACATATATTATTATACTTGATGAGATCACTATGCGATATAAGTTTGAAATCAATCGCCCAATTATTGTGGAAGTTATGCCACCTAGAACTCCGAGTGTAGTTGGGTCACTTCGCCTGACCTGGTGATCTGACCTAAGACGACCCAGGATTAAAAATACATGAGGATATGCGGAATAGATACATGAGTAGCCATGCGAGGTTTTGCCTTGCTAACTCGATTAGCATGGTGGCAAATTAGGAAAATCCGCAGTGGGGGGCAGATATCTTCCCCCGGACGTGCGCGTGTTAAATATGCTCGGGATACTTTGGGTATGTCCGTCCTGTCACTTGTAGATATTGACATACATATATTGACATATATAAGTGACATCAATCGTATGAGTCATTTGCATTTATGACAACATTCCAGTTGACCACGTTTGGTTCAATTAACCTGTCATGAAGTGGACCTGACTTGACCTCGTTGGTTGTTGGTTTTACGACACAGCGACCGTTAAGACATGTAGCGTCGCCAATCTCTCACGCCCATTGGTCGTGGGCGAAGAGTAGCGACAGGTGAAACTCGATCCCACAACCTTTTGACTGTGAGACAAGCAACTTACCCCTAGACTACTCGTCCCCTGACTTAACCTCAGTGACATAGGATGACCTTGAAACTATATAGCATAACAACATACATCAAACAAGCCGCTAGTGTTACCGAGAACAGTTCCCTCTTGGGAACTCTTGCGCTTACAGGAAGCGCAGCAGCACTGATTGTTGTGTGGCGCTACGGAATATTTTTAATTTAACGGCTACTAACTCGAAAATCTCTACACGATTTCCGTTTTTCTTGCTTTAGACAACGCGCGTGTCATTTCTAAGCATCCGATCGATGGCCCGGTGTGGGCCGCCTTGTAGGTCTGTCGGCGTCGACACCAGTAAGGCGGCGTCAAATGGCGTATATCCACCGGTAAAGTCGGGAGTTAATGTACGGAAAAACGGCGGAGTGGGTTGATCCCCCCTCCCCAGGGCGCGTATTAAGCAACGTTGCGGCAGGCGCCTACATGTTCTGCGCTGCATCTCCAGTCGATACCGGGATGCATATGCAGCAATTAAACTCTTTGGGAAAAGTTGGACATGTGTGCTTTCAAGTGGGGGATTCGCGTACTCACAACATTGATCAAGCCCGATACTAGCTCCAGGCGCTCACGGACATCAATGACAACCTGACAGAAGGCTCCATGGCTGAAGAACGTAGGTCAGCTTTGACAGGAGGTCCGAAAAGAGACCCTGGAGACCATGAATTCAGGAGGTCCCCCGACTGGGGGGGGGGGGGTCAGCGAGAGCTGATAAGTCCACATGGACAATATTTGCTCCACCCCGATAAGAAATTGGTGGTGACGCGTCTGGTGTGTTACGCACATGTCCACGATCTTTTTTCTCCTGATTCAGCTACTTGCACACACGAATCCATTATTATTTATGTCAACCTAAGTTTAAACAACGTCAGTGCCTTCAGAAATTATTGCCTTTGAATCGCATCCCATCGACGGCCCGGTGTGGGCCACCTTGCAGGGCTGTCGGCGTCGACACCAGTAAGGCGGCAGCGGTGTATGGTCCATGTGACTGTCGCAGTTGGCCCACCGTGGGCCCAGCTGTCGCCACTGGGCCTCTGCTGCCACACAACATTTGAAATACATATGAGTCAATGATTCAAAGTTTTAAATATTCTGAAGTGTGTTTCAAAAATGTCATCTGGTGCCGATTGCAAATCGTGCCTGCTCTTGTATCCTCACTGAGCAGGTCAAATATCAGTTATGCATGCCTTGTGTATGATGAGGCATGTAACAACATGAAGCGTACGCTTGGTACGGTGCGCCATATAGCTCTGCGAATCGTCACCGGTGCATTTATAACATCGCTTACTGCCAGTCTCCTCGCCGAGGCTGGCGAGCCGCCACCGGCATTGATACGAGAATGCCTGGGGTTACGCTACGCTCTTAAGTCACGCCAGTTTCCGGAGAAATCGACCAATCTTGCTGTTTTTTTCATCCCCGGGCTATATATGGATACTTTTCGACGAGAGCCTGATAAGACTCGGCGCTGTCATCTAAATCGCTGTACCATCACAACTGAATCGCATCACATCCGTTCAGATGTCACGCTCCGAGGCTCTGCAGCACAAGTCTTCATACCAATGATGTGCACTCGTCTTTTCTGGCTTGTGAAGAGCGACGCGGCCTGGCTGTGCATTGGTGAGTGATGATGATGTACGCACTTTCCGTCTCCAGACCGAAGCGCCGCCATACACACGCGAGATGGCTGCGATTACAAGAGCTTTATGCTTCGTCGAAGTATCGGAAAAACTATCTCATGCTGTATTCACAGACTCTCAGCAGTCTATTATGAGAGCTGAGTAATTCTGCCCACGTCACCCACTATTGCGGAATATTCGTGTAGGTCTGACCGCACTTAAAGAAGCTAGAAAAAACTGCGGCACTCTGCTGGATATGTAGCCATGTATGGATTGGGAGAAACGAGCTGGCGGATGCCGCGGCTATTTGAGGATCTCTCAAAGCACATATACACGATCTACCTTTTCCGGCGACCGATTGCTATGCCATGTCCTCCTCGTTTGCTTATTCGAAATTGCAAAACATGTGGAACACAGAATTGACAAACAAGCTAAAGGCGATTATGCTGGAACTAGGAGAACTGCCAACGTCACGGCGTAATTCGAGGAAGACAAAGGCGACACTGCGATCTGAAAATTGGTGACTGCTATGCTACCCACTACTATTTTCTATGCAAAAGCGAGTCACCGCTACACCCTTGCAGCCACGCACGTTTGACGGCACGCCATGATTTGTACTCGTGTGGAGGTTACGATGGGAATACTTCATGATTACTTCTCGGTCGATAACAATCCAGGCATGCTTGATGTTGACTCCACAAACGTCCATGATTGTAATCTTTTTAATTTTCTCTCGGGAAGATTCGAGGATATTGTATGTTAAGATGAAATTATTTTTCACTCCTGACTTCCGTGATGCATTAATAACATAGTAGAATATGAATATGAATATGGACGCAATATGACGAACGAAATGGTCGACGCGTCCTTACACTATAATATCTAGCCAAGCGCATATTTCTCTTCAATGTTCTCGAGGCAAGAGCATGTTTTGCATGGTCCTGTTTGATGTTCACCTTTTCCGAACGTGGGTGATTCTCCTGAATTTCGAGGACAAAACGACATGTATCCTCAAAACAAATTGTTCGCCACTATCATGCTCTCATGGATGTCACTATCAACGGTATGGACGAAGTAACAAGATCTTCATATACGGAAACATTACGAATCTATGCACAGCCCAAAGATCCAACGACAGTTCCGCGATGACACTGATCAGTGGCTGTTCCTCACTTCATCCCACTGGTCAGTGGCTGTTCCTCACTTCATCCCACTGGTCAGTGGTTGTTCCTCACTTGACCAGGTCCGCTTTCCCGTTTTGCCTAGGCGATGTGACATTCCGCCAACAATATTGGCTTGGGTGACGAAACTTCCTGTCGAAAAGTCAGCACGTCGCCACAGTTGATCAGCACTTGAATCAGCACTTTACTCGCGGGTGCAGCCGTCGGGGATTGGCCATGTGAAATCACGTGACAATCTGGTCAGTCAGTTACCATGAACATCCCAATAGGTGCAATTGGTGCAATCATCAATAGGCTTTGACAGTGTAGGATAGTGACGCTAGTCTAGATAATGGTCAGGGGAACACCCATGTAAGTCCTTGAGTCTGTTTTCATGCAAATCGACCGAAAATGGCCGATATGTTCTGTGCCTCTCTTAGTTTGGAGCCCACACTCCGCGACCGACTGATGATATATTTGAATTGCCTGAAATAAGGGACGGATCAAGGACTTTTGATCGACAGGCACTTATTCTGGTGGGGCTCCACATCCCCAACGGGGACAGGAGACACATGGCCCAAGTCCAGCCTCTCGCTCTCTCTCTCTCTCTCTCTCTCTCTCTCTCTCTCTCTCTCTCACTATTGGATCACAGCTGGGTTCATTGTTCCACACTGACGGTCACTGCTGAGTGCAGTGTCCACCGCCCCCGGATCACGCACCATCCGGCGACTCTGGCCACGTCATCCGTCACACACCAGCCGGCGACTCTGGCCACGTCATCCGTCACCGCTCTGTTGGTTCGCCGCCGAATCTCCGGCGGTCAGTCTGATCAGTCTGATCAGTCTGATCGGTCAGGATCGCCTGGTCTCGGCCAGTCTGACGGCGCAGGATGTCGAAGTTGTTGAAGCCGGCGCCGCGCGTGGTACGCGTCTGCGCCACTCCTGTTCGCGTGCCTGAAACAATGCCGAAACCGGTGTCGCCAAGGTTCGCCGCGATATCGATCTAAAAGTAACCGGCACCCTTTCACTCAATTTGCACCAATTTTAGTTCCAATTTTATATATTTAATAGGAATTATTGGCGTAGTGCCCCATATCCTCTGATCAAGGGCAGGCAGAGAGAGAGACTAGAAATCATGGCAGAGTGCAGACCTCAAATTACTTTGCTGTCCTTCTCGGCAACTTGTCGCTGGACATTGCAGGCTTTTGTGACATAATGCCAACACTTTTCGGTCGTGGTGCGACAATCACTAACACTCGCTGTAACGCTCAATGTGGCCACGGTGTAACATTCACTCTCAACACTCACTGTGGTCACGGTGTAACATTCACTCTGGGCACTCACTGTGGCCACGGTGTAACATTCACTCTCAACACTCACTGTGGCCACGGTGTAACATTCACTTCGAACACTCACTGTGCCTACGGTGTAACATTCACTCTGGGCACTCACTGTGACCACGGTGGAACACTCACCCTGGGCACTCACTGTGACCACGGTGTAACACTCACTCTGGGCACTCACTGTGACCACGGTGGAACACTCACTCTGGGCACTCACTGTGACCACGGTGGAACACTCACCCTGGGCACTCACTGTGACCACGGTGGACACTGGCTTCATAAACTCTCGACCTGTGGTGGTGCACTCACCCTGGGCACTCACTGTGGCCACGGTGGACACTGGCTTGTAACACTCACTCTGAGCACTCACTGTGACCACCGTGGAACACTCACCCTGGGCACTCACTGTGGCCACGGTGGACACTGGCTTCATAAACTCTCGACCTGTGGTGGTGCACTCACTCGGGTCACTCCCAGCCGCGGCGAAGCACTCACTCTGAGCACTCTCGAGCTGCGCCCTGCGGAACTGGTCGAGCTCAGCGGCGCTGCAGAGCGGCGTGTCCACCTCGTAGGTGCCGTTGAAGCGGCCGTAGTCCACCGAGTAGGCGCCCGTGTCGCGCTTGAAGTCGATGATCGGCTCGAACCTGTCGGCAGCGGTTGGTGGTTACAGCCTGCCACTCGTACGTCGAGTGGCTGCCTCTGGCGGGCGGCGGGAGGAGGTGTAAGGCGGCGCGACGATTCGACCGCCGGCGTTTGACGATGTATTGTAGATATATTTTCACTTGTGCTTGTATTTACGTCCAGGTCGTACCTCGTGGCTATTATTGTGCATGGTGACAGTAGAGAAGCCAGCGGAAAATGTTAACTAATGAGGGACCTAGGGACTCAGGAAGTTCCAATAGGCGCGCGTCGTTCTTCCCATTTCTGGAGGGCGGCGAGGGCGAGCCAATCGGCTGCGGTCGATCAGTGGTGACGTCACGACAGTTAGACGAGCTTGGCGAGCAGGTGCGACTGACTCACGGGTGGAGTTTGAGGTGCAGAGCAGGTGCGGCTGATGGACAGGACTGGAACACGTGCGAACTTTATGTTTTAATGAAATGACAACAATTACAACTGCAAGCAAGACGCGCTCCACTAAGATGATAATAAAGTATAGCCACAAGCACTCGTCAGTCTTACTATCTGTTTGCCGTCACCACAAGTCACCTTCACGTTCATCTGTTTGCCGTCACCACAAGTCACCTTCACGTTCATCTGTTTGCCGTCACCACAAGTCACCTTCACGTTCATCTGTTTGCCGTCACCACAAGTCACCTTCACGTTCATCTGTTTGCCGTCACCACAAGTCACCTTCACGTTCATCTGTTTGCCGTCACCACAAGTCACCTTCACGTTCATCTGTTTGCCGTCACCACAAGTCACCTTCACGTTCATCTGTTTGCCGTCACCACAAGTCACCTTCACGTTCATCTGTTTGCCGTCACCACAAGTCACCTTCACCGTTCGCCGCACACAGTCACGGCTAACCCCAACTCCGCAAACCAATGAGTCCCATACCCCGATGCCTACCAGGAAGGATACGCCACGATTTTAATTGCCCGGTGGGCTTACCCCCAGTTCGTGGAACGAGTTGTTCGTGTCAGCCTTGGCCCAGTCACGCCGCTCCGCATCAGCCATGCATGCAGGTGAATGTCGTGGCTGAGCCGGGCACACCGGAAGCCGCGGTAGTGACAGAGCGGCCGCCCGTGTGGCCAATGGAGCGCAGCGAACACGGCGGCAGACTTGTGCTCGACTCAAATGTGTTGAGTCGACGCACGCGTGACTCACAGATCTTGAGATCTAATTCGATTCGCGATTCAAAGAGACTGACAGAAATTTGAATTGATGCAGATCCGACTCAGTGGTATCAGACTCATGAGCCATATGATTCAGTGTGCACTGGCCAAACATGATATTTAAATGATGCATTTAAAAGTGCAAAATCATGCATGTAGGTAAGCAGCATATGAAGGCTCCATACTTGATGGGTGGCCAAGTGCTATCAGTGACTCAACAGGAGAAGGATTTGGTGTTATTCTAAACACAAAACTGGGGGCATCAGACCAGACCAAGGAAGCCAGGAAGAAGGCACTGAGAATGCTCGGGGCAATAAATAGGAATGTATCATACAAAAGTGAGGAAGTGATCAGGAAGCTTTACTGTGCATACGTCAGGCCACATTTGGAATACTGCATCCAAGCTTGGTCTCCTAGCTATGAAAAAGATTGTTGGCATTTAGAGAGAGTACAAAAGAAGGCTACAAAAATGGTTAACGGCATTAAGCAACCTGGCATATGAGGAAAGATTGAAGAAATAGAATATGTTTTCACTTAGATATAGAAGGCTGAGAGGAGATCTCATCGAGGTCTTTAAATTTGTCCATGGTCTGGAGAGGGGATACCTTGGGGAAATGTTTGAATTTAACAGAAATGATGCAATTAGAGGTCATAAATTCAAAATTAAAGTTGACCACAGCAGAACAAGGTTAAGGCAAACTTTCTTCATCAACAGGGTAGTGGAACACTGGGCCCAGCTGCCAGAAAACATCGTCAGTAGCAGCACATTGAACATATTAACAGCATAGACAATCATTATAAGAATAGAGGGCTTGCTTTTCAGTGTTACAGGGAGGGCTGATTGACAGATTTGGTGGGCAACTGGTTCAGTGTACAGAGTGCAACCAAGAAGGGCCCTTGTGGCTCATAGTTGTATTAATCTTTTATGTCTTTATGTTTATGTCTTATGACAGATTTGGTGGGCAACTGGTTCAGTGTACAGAGTGCAACCAAAAAGGGCCCTTGTGGCTCATAGTTGCACTAACATTTTATGTCTTTATGTCTTTAAGTATGCTGAACATCCACGTGGAATGCACAGGCTAAAAGTCCATTGCAATAATACATCGGTGGGCGAAGTATTTTTTTCTTCTCAAGTTGGTCTCGAGGCTTATCTTGTATCAGCATCCGTTATTGAGCTGCCGACATTTATATCTAGGTATTGGAACTAATGATGTGAGCTTACTCCATTATTCCCGAATGCATATTCAGATTTAATGCGCCGCATCCCCCAATAGAGAATGGCAGTGTCTTATGGCTCCAGGGCACTAATGATCCTGACCTGTTTTCACATGGCCTCCAATATATTTTGTTTGCTTTACAACCGTGGACCATTTGGAGCAGCCCGAGGGCATTCAAGCCACTATTTCCAATTGGTCGTTAGTGGGAGATATTTTTGGCGCATGGGACTAGACTGCGAATACGCAATTGTTCATCAGCTACCACTGCGACTCAGTACTGACCGTACTGGACCACGTGACAGTGTGGCCGTGGCACCGCTGAGCGTCATCAGCTGCCACAGACGATACCTCTGCCTCTGCTCGCCTGTGGCCCAGAGGACCTCGCTGGGGATGTAGCTGCTCCTGCTGCGACCCACCTGTGTCCCCAGAGGATCTCGCTGGTGATATAGCTGCTCCTGCTGTGACCCACCTGTGTCCCCAGAAGATCTCGCTGGGGATGTAGCTGCTCATGCTGTGACCCACCTGTGGCCCCAGAGGATCTCGCTGGTGATATAGCTGCTCCTGCTGTGACCCACCTGTGTCCCCAGAAGATCTCGCTGGGGATGTAGCTGCTCATGCTGTGACCCACCTGTGGCCCCAGAGGATCTCGCTGGGGATGTAGCTGCTGCGCGCCTGCGTTGTCATCGCCGTCGACTCTGTGCTGCCCTCGAGCATGACCACGATCTCGAAGCGCTCGCGATGCAGCAGGTCCTCGGCGGACACGTGGTACAGAGGACTGCGCTCGTCGATGGTGTGCACCACCGTCAGTGGCCAGATGAAGAGGATGCTGTCCTGGCCGTCATCGGGGCCTGAGGGCACGGCCACGGCCATGCTATGGTACAGGTATATGTGTATTTGCTATGGTCATTAGCCGTGACCGGCGGTGAGAGGCTATAGGTCACAGGTCACGATGTGGAAATACCTCTGAAGCCCAAAAAACCATGTTGCTGGTCCCCATGATCGTCCCCCAAAAATAACGCTGGAGACTCAAAACGTTGGGCTGCGGCCCTCAGAAATCACGCTGGGTACCCAACGATCTCGCCGGGGCCCCTGAGAATGACGCTAGGAGCATGGCAGGTAGTACCGGGGCCTCATAAGTCTCATCGGGACCAACCAGATATGAGGCAGGGGAAAGGAAAATCACTGGACATGGAAAATCACTCTGGTGTCCCAACAATCGCTCCGTTTGCCTTCAAAATGTGCTGGCCCCCCAAAACGTGTCGTGACCACTAAAACGCACGCTAGGAATCAAAATAAGTGACCACTGGGCCAAAAACATCGCAATTAAACCACACCTTTAAGTGGGGGTAAAAAAGTCGCGCCGGAACCCCACAAGTCACAGCTGATTTCCCAAAAAATCACTTCCTACCCGGAATACTACTCTGTAGCACACAAAATTGCGTCAAGAAGCTCCTTCCCCAAAAAAATGTCGCTCTCGGAAAAAAAAACGTTAGGGGACCGACAAAACGCATCGGGAGCCCGAAAAGCCGTAAGGGGCACACAAATATCGTGCAGGTATAGATACTATCACAATCACAGATATAACTCGACCCCAGAATCACAAGGGAACTCCATGGAATCGACCCGAGCACCGGAAAGTTTGGAACAGATCTCGGAAAAGTTATCGGAAGGGCCTTTCTACTCTGGAGGGTGCCATCGGCTGGAGAAAAAACCTGTTGAGCAGCCGCAGTGGTGTACCAAAGAGGAAAATTCCCGGCTGCCCTCGTCCTCCTGAAGGAGTGGGCTCCAAGCGGGGCCAAGCATTTCGCGAAGGGGGTTCTTAGTGAACACAGCGGGCACCAAAAGTCTTACACCGCGCCCAAAAAAATTTGCGCCGAGGCCCGCCAAAATCCCGCTGGAGACTAGCGAAGTACAACGCGCATAGAACACTCGCGCCGAGCCCCCAAATATCGGGCTCGGAACCAAAAATTCCCGTCAGTAGTCACAAAAATTGCGGTCGGGGCATGAAACATTCCCCTCTGCAAGCACAGCATGGCCCACAAAATCCATCGGTGCTGAACAAAAATCAAGCCAGAGTCCCAAAATAGAGATTTCGAAAAAGAAACGTGCGAGCTATGAAAATCGCCCCGGAGCCCAAAATATACCACCAGATACCTAAAAAAATCGCGATAAAACGGAAAATTCAGGACGGGACTCAAAATGAACAAAAAGACCGGGCACTAAATGAACGCATCGGAGTCTTCGAAAACGCACGATAACTCAAAATATCGTTGGTGCACAAAAAGCGACAAAACTATGAAATGAAGAGCCGAGATCTCAAAGATGTGGCGAGACCCTGACAAAAATTGGCTAGAGCGCTAAAACACATCCGTAGACGAAGAAAAACGCAATGGGTCTAAAAATTACCACCTAACTAGGGTTCGGTAGTCAATCTGGGAGCATATTTAACCTTAGATATTAAGTGGAACAAAACTCAGCGGGACTGTGGATTTCTTAATCACCAGGAATTGTGTAAAGAAGAGAACTAATCATAGAGCTAAATTCATCGCATTTTCCCAGCAAACCACCCGTACAAAGCATTACACAGTCAAATATCAAACAAGTCTATCATTTGTCAGCAATTAGCAAAACACGGGAAGCCTAACAGAAGCCGGAGAATCGCACATAGTGTGGCTAATGCGCTGAATGTGCAAAGCGGGTGTACAAGTACACGACCGTTGCGTTTTGGCGATCGGGCGTTTTTAACTGGAATGCCTGAAATTGTTTTTAAAACATTTTTGAGTGATTTGTTCAGGTGTACTTTCAACAGTGCGAGGTGACTTATCAAGGGATGCCAAAAGAAAATCTAGCGCACTCCTAGGAACGCCACTGGTCAGGGGTCATGTTATGGCACGGTTACGGGTATATGCGATGGGTCATGAGCCATGACCTGCAGTGAGTGGTCATGGTTGAGTTCCAGATAAGAACGGCGACGCTGATACCTGGCGGGCTCCTGAGGACAATGTGAAACTCATCAAAAGCCGAACTCATGGGGACATGTGGTGACATTGATGAGCATGGTACAAGCTGAGCTCCTGATGACAGGTGAGCACTTCCCCAGGACAGACAGCTCCTGAGGATATCTAGGCTAGTGATCCAGGCTGAGCTCCTGAGGACAGGTGAGCACTTCCCCAGGCTGAGCTCCTGAGGACATCTAGGCTAATGATCCAGGCTGAGCTCATGAAGAAATCTGTGATACTGATCTAAGACTGACTCCAGAGAACACGGAATAACAAGGAACCAGGCTGAGCTGATGAGAGTGAAACCCATCCCAGGCTGGGCGCCTGGAGCGAGCGGAACGCTGGCTCAAACTGGGCTCCTGAGAGCGGAGCACTCCTCTGGTGGTGCCCAGAGGCGACCGGACGCCGATCCCGACCCGATCTCCAAATGAGATCGGGCCCCCGGCCACTGACCCAGGTTGAGCTCCTCCATTTCGAACTGCAGCGTCTCGCCCTCGGCGGTGACGCGCCGTCGGATGATCTGCGCGCGCGCCGACGCACCAATCAGCGACGACGTGCGCATGTTGCCCAATCGGAACAGCAGACACAGCCGGCCGTCGCGCTGGCAGATGACCGCGTGGCGCGAAAACATGAGCGTGTGCGCGCGCTTCTTGGGCCGCGCCAGCTTGGTGAACACGACGCTAACCATGAGCGCCTGGATGACGAGGCCGACGATGCTCTGCACGCAGAGCAGCACCACCGCCTCGGCGCACTGGTCGGAGACGTAGCGGAAGCCGTAGCCGATCGTGTGCTGCGTCTCCAGGCTGAACAGGAAGCAGCCGGTGAAGTCTCGCACGTTCCGCACGCACGGCGACCAGTCGGGGTCGTCTGTGTGCGTCTCCTCGAAGTCGCCGTGCGCCACACCGATCAGCCACCTGCGGAAACAGTCGGAGAGGTCGCTATGCCGACCAGCCACCTGTCGAAACAGTGGGAGAGGTCGCTATGCCGACCAGCCACCTGTCGAAACAGTGGGAGAGGTCGCTATGCCGACCAGCCACCTGTCGAAACAGTGGGAGAGGTCGCTATACCGGCCAGCTACCTGTCGAAACAGTCACAGAAGTTACACCGACCAACCACCTCCTGAAACAGTCGCAGAAGTCATCACACCGACCAGTCATCTGTCGAATCAGTTGTATGTCATGCTCAGCAGCCAACTGTCAAGTCGGCCATATCACATGCGAGACAGACGCTTGCCAACTAATCAGTTATCTACCGCACGCAACGGTTGCTTGTCACATCCAACAGTCAGCTGTCGCACTTCGCGATAACCCATCAGCACACTAGCAGTTACCTGTCACTGGGACGTCTTCCACACCCAGCAGTCATCTGTCACACCCAACAGTCATCTGTCACACCCAACAGTCATCTGTCACACCCAACAGTCATCTGTCACACCAACAGTTACCCGTCACTGGGACGTCTTCCACACCCAGCAGTCATCCGTCACACCC
This sequence comes from Imbricaverruca yamaguchii, assembly GCA_034440575.1. Taxonomy (NCBI): domain Eukaryota; kingdom Metazoa; phylum Arthropoda; class Thecostraca; family Neoverrucidae; genus Imbricaverruca; species Imbricaverruca yamaguchii. The sequence goes on along the minus strand of JAOTOL010001145.1, from coordinate 112,303 downwards.
AACAGTCATCTGTCACACCCAGCAGTTACCCGTCACTGGGAAGTATTTTCCACACCCAGCAGTCATCTGTCGCTCCCAGTGGTTGCCTGTCATAGCCGAAGGTCGTCTGGTGTATCGAACTGGTTATCTTTAGAATGGAAAATGGAAGCTCCTTCCTAAGCTGATTACCTTATTGTTGGCGCTTCCAGCCTGTCATTTAGCACCAGGTCCAGCTCTAGTCTTTCTCTCATGCTGCTTTGTTTCCCTTTCCTACGTTTCTGTACCAGTCAGTCATGAGACAAACAGACTCAGCCGTCTTCTCTTATGTCAATGGAGACACAATTTCTCGTCAACTGAAAGTTCGGACAACAATGGATTGAAGTACATAATCGGTGAAGTGCCACAAGCCTCCCGCAGAGGCGCTGGTTCGAGATCGGCTTATCTTCGGCTCTCGTGCTCGATAGCGAACAAGCGCCTCAGTGGAATCAACCGAGGCGACGTATGTACAAACTACAATGGCGTGGCACAGATTCGTCCCATGAGGGGTGAAACGCGAAGGTTAGAAGAGGCTTACCAATGGGGTCTCCTCTAAAATGGTAACAAGTGGGAGGCGAAACACTAAGAAAATGTTCCTTACCAATACAACAGAAGCTTTTGCAGACCAGCCGACTTTTCAATATATTATACTAATCGGGACACTGTACATTTCTACATCTTTTTAAGCTAGAGAGAATTCCGATATTTCGGGACAAATTTCACACGGGTCACATCAAAATATGAGTGACAGCAAAATATGCATTTATATAGAGCTTCGGCTAGAATTAGAAAGTTGTGGAGCAAAACATGTTTCTCGGGCATTTTGTTATGCTATTGTTATGCTATTGACCACGCAAGTTGCACATACAAAATACGTGTTCGTATTTTTTTGCTCCATTTTGTCCTATCCATAACACTACTAATAAGTAACTCCTCTTCAAATTGGGTCACTATTGATCATCTTTTCAAACAGTCATACTCTTCAAGTGAGCAATGAACCACTTCGGCTTTCTTAGCTTTCCAGTGGCTGAGCATGGACTTGCGCCAAGGAAGGAGAGGCATCCCAGTTTTTTCTCCCCCTGAACTTTAGTATTCCTTTCACGCTGACAGTTCCCCTATCATGCCATATTTTGTTGACCTTATTTACCCAGCGGAAAACAGCTACTGACGGCTAGTGCTGACTATATATATATATATATATATATATATATATTTATTTATATATATATATATATATATATATATATATATATATATATATATATATATATATATACATATATACATATATATCTACGTTAGCATTGTGTTGCCACGACACTTGTGATAACAAAAACGCACATAACACTTTGAATTTTATTAATAGCAGCGCTCAAAATCCCCACTGGTATTTGTAGGGTTTTCGGTGGCTCTGAGAGACCTGATGTGACATTCGGCGTCATCCTGAAAAAGCACCAATTGTCCTCTTATTGCTCTTTAAGAGCAGCCTCTGGTACTTAAGGGTTCTCAGCACCTCCATCGCCCATAGGGTATCTGGTAGGACCCTTATCCCTTCCTACTTCCTGTGGCGTTCAACGAGGTTTCCCGTGCTGTCAAGAAGCCTTCAGTGGCGTTCGGGGACCGCACGTGGTGTGTTTGGAAGACGTCCTGGTGTACCCACGAGTTACCTTGCGGCCAGAAGTCTTCTTTGTCTTTCGGTGAGGAGTTCTGTGGTGTCCTCGAGCTGCATGCTAGGGGCCTCGTGTGATGCCTAACCCGTCCCGTCTGTGGGGGGGGGGGGTTCTTCAACCGCCCCCTCAGGTTCTTGGCGGATGGTGGACGAACGGCGCAAGGCCGCGCCCAAATTTGGCGTACCTTTTCCCACATCAATTTGGCACGATGCTTCAAAGTTTTGAAGTCAGGTCATCTAGGGTCAACGAGTTAGACAAGGTCAAGTGAGGTCACCTTCAAAAAAGCTCAACCAGGCGTCACGCTTTAACGGATACAGATATTTTCATGAAACTTTCAGCGTTTCCTTATCTTTAGGGATGCAACAAAACGTATGAGTGGAATTTTTCTATTTTTTCGTTTTTGACAACTTATAAATTTTGCGTATTTGTTAAAATTGTAGTTCAAATTGAGGATTTTGGCTAAAGTAAGCATTTTTATTAGGGCAAGATGACCTCCAACAACGTTTCTCGGTTTGCTCTACCAAATGGAAAATGAAAATTAAACTAACCTTGAAAACTCAAAATTTTGAAATAAAAAAAATCATTTTTATTTTTGGTGGGCGAAAAAAAATTAATGCCCTGGTCTATTTCGCTGTCCTTTTCCCATTCCAAATAATTTTTTCCTTCATAAATCCACAAAATGAACTCCCCAGAGCCAAAAACATAATGGCAAGTCGTGAAAAGTCGTGAAAATCTAGCTCCCTGGTGACGTCACTTTTGTGGGAAATTGTTTTGGGGGTGGACCCGGACCATACTCGTCGAGCGCTTTCCGATGACACCTCTTGCACTTTCGTGCAATGCTTAGTTTGGATTTTAGAGGGGTCGTCAACCGCCCCCCCCCCCCCCGAGACACGGTGTGAGGACTTGACCGGAAAGACGGCGCGGGCTAAGGGCACGGTACCTCTCCGGGCCTACACCACTAACAAACGGGTGACATCCTGTGACACGAGGGGTCCATGTGGTAGCGTCCACTAGCAAACGGGTGGCATCCTGTGGCATCGAAGGGCCCCTGCGCTCGGGTGGCATCCTGCGACTTTCAGGGGCCTATGTGGCAGCCTCCACTAGCACTTGGGTGGCATTCTACGGTATTGAAGAGAACCTGCAACATTTGAGATTTTGCACACCGTCCAGGCTCCACCTATATCACTGGGGAAGCCTCGCTCATGTAGCGTTTTAACAAGAATCCTGTCGTGTGCAGAAGTCGCTGTTTACCGGCTGGCCTGCAGTACGCGAGATTCTATGACACTGGTCGCCTTTGCCTGCAGTACGCGAGGCTCTGTGTCACTGGTCGGCTTTGCCTGTAGTACGTGACATTCTATGTCACGTACTATAGATCACTACTATAGGTCACTGACATAGAATGTCAGTGGCCAGTGACACAGAATGTCAGGATGAGACGTGACATTCTGTGTCACTGGTTACCTTCGCCTGCGTACGTGACATTGTGTGTCACCGGTCGCCTTTGCCTGTAGTACGTGACTTTTTATGTCACTGGTCGGCTTTGCCTGTAGTACGTGACATTATGTGTCACCTTTACCTGTGGTACGTGACATTCTATGTCACTGGTCGGCTTTGCCTGAAGTACGTGACATTCTATGTCACTGGTCGCTTTTGCCAATAGTACGTCACATTCTATGTCACTGGTCGCCTTTGCTAATAGTACGTGACATTCTGTGTCACTGGTCACCTTTGCCTGTATTACGTGACATTCTGTGTCATCTGGGGGTCTTCTGTGGAACTGCTGTTCTACCTGTGATATTTAATGGATAACGACAAACAGTTCTCAGGCCTCCACTGCCCGCCCTCGAAGCACTCGAAGGGATAGATGAAGCCTCAAAGGGGGGCATACGATAGGGTGTGGTGTGGCATCTAGGGGTTACGTATGGTGCTTGGGATGTACCACGTGAAGTTCCAAGAAGGCCGTTCTGCCAGGCTCAGTCACTTGACTTTCAAAAAGGAACCTGTGGTCTAAAAGGAGTCTCGTGTGGCGTGGTTCCCATTAGTGAAAAGAGAAGCATTTAATTTGTTCCTTCCTTGGCTGCGATATTGTACAGTGCGTCCACATAGGCAAGGAACTTCTGTTTCAGTCACAGGGGACAACTGAAGCCTAGCACCAACCACGAGAAACCAATGCAACTTGGTTCTCGCCATTCACCGGAGTGGAAGCTGGACACTCACCAGATGATGCCGAACAGTAGCCAGCTGAGGAGGAAGCTGAGGGAGAAGACGAGCAGCGTCCAGCGCCACTTCATGTCCACCAGGGTGGTGACGATGTCGGCCAGGTAGCGCCGCCGTCTCTTGCTCAGGTTGCCTCGCACCACGTTCAGGTCGCCGTTCTTGAAGACGACCCGCTTCAGCATTTTACGCGTCCTCATCTTGTTGTGGATTCTGCTGAAGGGAGCGCGGTCACCCTGTAGCGTAGTCTATATTAAATGCTATTTTGGCCGCCTCATTCATATGATTGTATTACGCAGCCCGTAGTGCTGCAACCCCGTAAGCGAGCCGGCCTACCGCCTCGCGACTGAAGTCCTTCTGGACTTCATCACGAGCCTGCAAGACGACTATCCTGCAGCCCGCAGGACGGATAAAATTATCAGGTCAGGTCGCACCCAGGACGGAGTACATCCACACATCAGGCCATTGTCAGGGCGAGGAACCCCCACAGACCAGGCTTTTCTCAGGACGAAGGATGCCCACACAACAGGTCATCCTCAGAACGGAGAACACCCACAGGCGAGGTCACTGTCAGGACGGAAAGCACCCCAGAACTGCCCATCCCCTGTATGGAGAACACGCAATGATCGGGTCATTATCAAGACGGATGCCACCCGCTGACCAGGTCATCTTCAGGACGGAAAGCACTCACAGGGCAGCTTCCTATCAAGATGAAAAGCGCATGGGATCAGATTGTTCCGAGGGCGGAGAACACATGGAGACCAGATTCTCCTCAGGGCTGAGATCCCATGGACATTAAGTTGTCCTCATGGCGGAAACACACGACAAATCGAGGTCATTCTCAGGACGGATATCAACCTCTCCCGTGCAATGTGGGGTTGATGTACCGTTCCCCTCTCTGTTCCTGTGGGTTGAAACTCACCCGATATTTTTATTTCGTGGCTTACCTAGGACTTGCCACAGGAGGCGAGGGGCAAACGGATTTTGAGAGGCCCAACATACCCCCTTTTTAGAAGTCACCAGATTCCGGTCGCTATTTTAGAAAGGGCTCATTTTATTTGATACTTTATACGTTTAGTAACAACTTAATTTTCATCTGAATATGACCAAACCATCGTTCTTAGCCAACAGATGTTAGCCCTATCCACTGTGTAAAGTTTTCTTCCCTGATATGCATTGCTGAGTGAGATGACACCGCTCAAATTACACCTGCACAAATCGCTTGAATTTGTGAACAGAAATGACCAGTTGTGTTCCCTACCGCACTGAGACGCTGGTTCGGTGTTCTGTTCGAGGCCCGCTGTGTTTTTCTCCATCTACTGAGGCGCTTGATCAAGGGTCTCGGAGTATTTTCGTTGGCCCTCCGAATCGTTTTTGAGACTACGCGAGTTTTAAGGCTTTATCGCCTGGGATAGTGTCGGGCTCATGGTGTGCTTTTACGGCTTCGCTGTATGCAGTTGGTGCCCGGAATGCTCGGTACCCAGACGGGAGCTTTGGGGGCTTCAGCTGTTGGTTCTGGCGTAATGCTTTGAAGCTCCAGCGACCTTTTCTGATCCCAGGTGCGAGTTTACCAAGTCCCGACGCTGGCTTTCTGGTCCAGTGCCATTTTCCGGGACGTCATCTGATTTTTTTTCGCAACCAGGGTCGTTTTTCCGGGTCAGAACATGACTTGTACGCGTTCCTGCTCAATTTTTGTTTGGCCCCTGATGCGATGTTTTTGTGCTCGCGGACAATTTTTTTGTGAGGCCCAGGGACGATTCTTTGCTTTGAATAATTGTCCTAACGTTCGGTAAATAGGTCGAATAATTAAATGTCATTTGCTCGAGACAACAAAAGGCAATGGAATACTCCCAGCTTTCGAATGAGCTGCCCGGAAGGAAAATTAAAGCTAACATTTCCAGTCTCGTGGATACCGGCAATTCACCATCTCCAACATTCACCATCATCCCCGACGACGATCGTGCGGTGGCTGGAGCGGCGAGCGACTGCCGCTTGCAGCGCTTCCATCGTCCACCGCAGAATCCATCCGTCCGGTGCTGGGTTTGCAGTAGCAGGCTACGATGATGAGTCCAGGTGTAGTTTTCAGCCCCTCATGAGCGTGTCGGTTAACTCTGCCTCCAGATCCAGTCTTCGAGTTGGGCGCAATTGCGCCAGGACGGCACATGTCTTCGCCGTGATCCTCTCTGTACCTCCGGAACCAGATATATCGTGAGCCGACCAGTAGCTCCAAATCTACCGTCACTGGGCCTAGCCACTTTTCTGTCATAGATACGACGTCACATGTCTTAAGCTCCGTTGAATCGAAGCGAAGCGTGTGCAGCCTGCTACAGAGACACGGACGTTCTGTGAGATAGTGGAGGTCGACTTGCTCCGCTGCTGGTGCACGGCTGGCCGCGCTGTCCGTTCACCGTCCACCGGCCACAGGCTCAACTCAATGTCACCTCAATGTATCAGGCGATATATCTGAAGCGTGGCCGCAGAGCCGGCGTAATCCGGCACCCGTCCCTGTCACCGTGCCCCCCCTGTGATGTTGGTGATGACGACAGCCATCGGCCACCGCCGCCGACAGCAGACAGTGCTCGGTTGTCCCGACGCCAGCCAGGAACGACAGTAGGCAGGAAACACGAGCAGCCGCTGATTGATTGATTTATTATTTGGGCTTAAGGGCGCGCCGACTACAAGGTCATTTGGCGCCCATACGAGCAGCCGCCATCACGCTCCTTTACACGCACTGCAACATTGCTTCGGTCAACGAAATACCGGGCCGTGCCGAGAATCGAGCTTCGTCCCTAATGGTGAGAGCGCAGCGACCTGCCGCCACATCACGGACGAGATATGTGTTCCAGTCTTCTTACCCGGTCACTCGGATCGTCCGGAGTAGGGTAGAGAGCGAGTGACCCAGCCATCGTGATAACGGGCACATCCTGCACGAGACCGGCAGCTGGACGCTCTGCCTGGAGACGACACTTAGTATAAGGTGCAGCCAAGTGTTTCCGGGTCTCGAGAAGCACTTAAGTTAGGTTTCGGAACGCACGGCCAACACATCAGAAGGTGAATTGCTCCACAATTGACGTCAGAACAGGAGCGGTTCCTCGTCAGGGCAGATGTCCGACGCCACGTTCTCAGTTTGGGAACTGGGCTCATGTGGTTTGTACGAAAGGAGATTGTTGACATGTTTGCCAATATTATGATTTAGATGACCCGGAGTAATTGTGTAATAACGAACTATTGTATTGCTATAGTATTGTGTTTTTGATGATGATGTTTTCATTTACGTTGTTCGCAAATACATAGAATATCCGGGATTAGATTGTTCGAAACGATTCTAAGTGAAGAGTCAGGGGGACATCTGTCTTTTCCACCGTGGGCACAAACTTGTTCGTGGAATGAATCGGTGTAGTTTTGTGCTTGATGGCGTCAGCCACCGCCGACCGTCCGCCACCACTGACTGTCAGCCACCGCTGAGGCTGACGGCCACCGCTAGGCTGACGGCCACCGCCGACCGTCCGCCACCACTGACTGTCAGCCACCGCTGAGGCTGACGGCCACCGCCGACCGTCAACCACCGCTGAGGCTGACGGCCACCGCTGAGGCTGACGGCCACCGCCGACCGTCAGCCACCGCTGAGGCTGACGGCCACCGCTGACCGTCAGCCACCGCTGAGGCTGACGGCCACCGCTGACCGTCAGCCACCGCTGAGGCTGACGGCCACCGCTGAGGCTGACGGCCACCGCTGAGGCTGACGGCCACCGCCGACCGTCAGCCACCGCTGAGGCTGACGGCCACCGCTGAGGCTGACGGCCACCGCTGACCGTCAGCCACCGCTGACCGTCAGCCACCGCTGACCATCAGCCAACGCTGACCGTCAGCCACCGCTGAGGCTGACTGCCACCGCTGACCGTCAGCCACCGCTGAGGCTGACGGCCACCGCTGAGGCTGACGGCCACCGCTGACTGTCAGCCACCGCTGAGGCTGACGGCCACCGCTGACCGTCAGCCACCGCTGAGGCTGACGGCCACCGCTGACCGTCAGCCACCGCTGAGGCTGACGGCCACCGCTGAGGCTGACGGCCACCGCCGACCGTCAGCCACCGCTGAGGCTGACGGCCACCGCTGAGGCTGACGGCCACCGCTGACCGTCAGCCACCGCTGACCGTCAGCCACCGCTGACCATCAGCCAACGCTGACCGTCAGCCACCGCTGAGGCTGACTGCCACCGCTGACCGTCAGCCACCGCTGAGGCTGACGGCCACCGCTGAGGCTGACGGCCACCGCTGACTGTCAGCCACCGCTGAGGCTGACGGCCACCGCTGACCGTCAGCCACCGCTGAGGCTGACGGCCACCGCTGACCGTCAGCCACCACTGAGGCTGACGGCCACCGCTGAGGCTGACGGCCACCGCTGACTGTCAGCCACCACTGAGGCTGACGGCCACCACCTGACGGTGCCGGACGCGGCGCGTGCTGCACACCATCCCACCACGGCGCGTCCTCGCAGCTACTTCTGTGACTGGCCACTTTTCTGCAGCATTACCTGTACTTGGATGCTCAGTGTTTGATCCGTGCTGGCGTATGAACATGAGGGTGTGAATGGTGCTGGAGTCTGAACGTGAGCAAGCCGGGATTGAATGGAGCATGCGGCATGACTTTCGACACCGTAAGCCGACGATGACAGTAGCCCTTTGTCCCTGGAATACATTCAAAAACCATTCCGCAGTGCTTCCAAACTGAGCACGCGGCACGCATAATGCCGTAGCTAGTGCTGTTCGTGTTCTCCATTTGCAGGTCCAAGCCTAACCAGCGTCGAGAAACTCAACCGAAACCAATCCTTTTCCTGGGTCAAGTACCGGCGGAGAGGATGACTGAGGAACATTGAGTGTGTCTGTCGCGGTAATTTGGCGGTTGAGATCAGGTCAGGGCAGCTCAGGTCAGGGTAGATCAGGTGAGGGTAGATCAGGTCAGTCAATTCAGAAGGGACGTGTCAAGAGCCTTTATCAATAAAGAGAGCACGACCTTTATGGCGCCTCCTTTTGTGTATATCCCTACTTTCACGGCCCTAGGAACCAGGACTGTGGAAGGGAGGCATTGCACCCAAAATTCTGACGAGGTTAGCATTGTTTCTATGGACGTTGCATCAAAAGATTCCATTTGAAAGTGGATCTTACCTCCCCAAGCTTTTATAAACACTCCCTGTGTGTTTATTCATTGGTTCACGACACACTTTATGCACAGTCACGGCTAATGGCGCCGCCCACACTGTTTCGCCAGTGGGCCGCGGGATTGGGAAATGTCCTGAGTGGCGCTAGAGTCGAACCCGGGACCTTTGGTACCCATAGCCCGACACCTCCCTGTAAGTAGCGCCTCGACAGTGGAACAATAAGCGTGCTAAAACGACTAGAGCAATGACATCCGTGCGCCTATTGCCCCGCGCTGCCTATTATATCTAATTACTGCACACACCGGAACTGGCGATCGAGCTCCGCACAGAAACACTGGGTCCAGATAATCGGGGTACTACTACACTGGGTCCAGATAATCGGGGTACTACTACACTGGGTCCAGATAATCGGGGTACTACTACACTGGGTCCAGATAATCGGGGTACTACTACACTGGGTCCAGATAATCGGGGTACTACTACACTGGGTACAGATAATCGGGGTACTACTACACTGGGTACAGATAATCGGGGTACTACTACACTGGGTACAGATAATCGGGGTACTACTACACTGGGTACAGATAATCGGGGTACTACTACACTGGGTACAGATAATCGGGGTACTACTACACTGGGTACTAAACAAAACAGAACAGCGAACGCCTGCAAATGAAAACAGACTCATTACCTGCTGACTGGCACCCCTCCACTGGTACTACACCCCTCACCTGATGACAAGCGCTCCTTCAATGTTCCCGTGTTCCTCACCTGCTGACGGGCACCCCTCCAATGTTCCCGTGTTCCTCACCTGCTGACGGCAGCCCCACTGTTCCTGTGTTCTTCACCTACTGACTGGCACCCCTCCACTACTCCGGTGTTCCTCACCTGCTGACTGGCACCCCTCACTTGATGGCGAGCGCCCCTCCAATGTTCCCGTGTTCCTCACCTGCTGACGGGCACCCCTCCAATAGTGCTATACCTCTCACCTGATGACAGGCACCCCTTCATTGCAGTTGTACCCCCACCTGATTTCGGCCACTCCATCACTGTTGCTGCACCCCTCATCTGATGACAGGAACCTCTCAACTAGTACTACACTCCTCCACTGGTACTACACCCTCACCTGACAACGGGAACCCCTTCGCTTGTGCTACAACCCTCACCTGATGACGGGCACCCCTCCATTGGTGCTGAGGCCACCCACGGTGTGCTGGTAGGTGATGCCGTTTCCGCCGGATAACAGCGGCAGTCCAGAGAATGGCACGTGTCTATTCCCGGTGAAGGAGGGCGGTGCCGACCAGCTGAGACTGCCCGACGTCTGCTGCTGCTGCTGCTGGGGCGGCAGCAAGCTCTGGGTGGCAGTGGTTCCATGGTCTGGCTGGCTATTCAGACCGACCGATGTACCCGCTGACCCCGGCCGGGTCGGCATGGCTGTCGAGGTCACCGATGTACGCCAGGTCACGGTCACAAGGGTCACTGACGCCGCCAAGATCACGATCGGACGCCGCGGTGCGAAACGCGCGAACTCGGAGGAGTCGGAGAAGTCGCAGTTGAACGCAAATCTGATGAATCGGATGCGAATTGGGAGCGGTTGGTTGGTTGGTGATTTTAGTTTTAGGGCGCATCGACCAGGTTTGGCCATTTAGCGCCCATGACCGGTTAGTGCGTTGTGGGACAATCTGAGGATAGTGCGTGTGTGGTTGGTTGGAGCAGCACGGACGCCTTGGCCGTCACTCACACCACTGGGAGCGGCGGCGGCGGCGGACGGACACGCGATAGTGGTGGGCAGCGGCAGCGGCGGCGGTGACCCTGGTGACGTCATCAACCTGCGGCCGCCAGTCAGCTGAGCCGCCAGTCACCTGACCGCTGAGGTGTACCGACGCCGGCACGTATAGAGGGAAGTATACACCAGCGGCGGATACAGGGTGTGGGGGGAGGGGGCATGAGGAGCATGTGCCCCCTCCTACCACTATGACAATGTGGCGCCTTTCTGGTCGGGAAAGGGAACACTTCAGGAAGGCTCGATTGTGCCCTCTTCGGCCCAACGGATTTGTCAGCTCAGGGCGTTCCTTTCGGAGGAAAGGGCGCCATTTGAGATGAAAAGGCTTCGGTTCATTCGAGCACACAGTCGGCTCAACGAATTTGCTTGCCGAAGGTGGTGGTGGTGGTGGTGGACTGGAGTTTGGGGGCGCGTCGACATCCAGGGTCATCTTGCGCCCATTCTTGCCGAAGGTGCCCCTCGGAGGTAATGTGCTCCCGTGACAATTCTTGGATCCGCCCCTGATGGGCACCACCTCACCAGGCAACAGCTTACCAACCTGTAGGCTTCCGTTGGTACGATGGTGAGTTTCGCAACGATGCACAACCCATTTTTCACGACGGGGAATGGTACAGGGATATCTCTGGACGACGAGAGGATAAATAAACCAGCCGGTCCTTCTCGGCCAGTTCGGTCTTGAACGGATGCTTGCAGACATCTTTTTTTTTCTCAGCGGGATAAAATTTCAGATGTCGCACATTTTCCAGTTTTCCCCCTGAGAATATCCAACTGGGAAGCACGTGACGACGAGGCCTTGCAGTCTCTGTGCAGACGCAGTGCGCAATCGCGTATTTCCCGGCACTCATCCGAACGGAAGCACCTTATCAGCCTACTGTACTGCCTTTGTAATCCTTGGAGCCGTTGTCTTCATCGGCTGTGTTTTCCGTAAGATGCACTGGTGGTCGTTTTCATATATATATATATATATATATATATATATATATATATATATATATATATATATATATATATATTCCTTCCATCTAAAGATCCGTGGGGTGCATTAACCCACCTGAAACGGTGCGTATTGTATTTGGCTTGGCTTCCGACAAAAACAACAACAATGCAACTGCCTTAGTACGCCAGCCGCCGACAGGCGAAAATACTCAATCGAAGTGTTACAGCTGCCACTTTGCATGCAGCAGCACGGTGAAGGAACGTTTACACTGCTGCAGCATTCGCATGCAAATGAATAAAGAGATAATGAGATTAACTCACCAATGAGAAATGAGAAAATGAGAAAAACTCACCTTTTCATGCAGTTCACCAGGCGACATTTACGCCGGTTCGGCGCTCACAAACACGGCTGTTGCTGGCGTGCTGTTGGTATAGCTCAAACCACTCTCACTTTCTTTTGAGACATCTCAATAAGGATGCGAGCCATCTCAATGCAATCGCAAATTTACGCAATTACTTTTTGGAGGGGAAAAAATACAACCCTGGTCGGTTTCGCTGTCCTTTTCTCATTCCAACTTTTCTTTTCTCACATATCCCCAAAAATGAACTCCCCGGAGCCAAAAACATAATGTAAGTCGTGGAGTCATGAAAATCTAGCCTCCCTGGTGACGTCACTTTTGGGGGGAAATTGTTTTGGGGGTGGACCCGGACCCTACTCGTCGAGCGCTTTCCGATGACACCTCTTTCTTTTTCGTGCGCTGCTTAGTTTGGATTTTAGAGGTGGGTTATTAATCCCCCCCCCCGAGAGGGATGTGAGGATCTGACCGGAAAGACGGCGCGAGTTATAGTTTCATGTCGTTCCAGAAACCACGTCAACCACAAGCTTACAATCCTCTCCAGCAGCTGCAGTGATAATATCAGTGATATTGGTCGGTAGCTCGCCGGGCCAATGCTATACTTTCCTGGCTTTAAGATTGGAATCACAATTGTCTCTCGACGATTGGGTGGAAAATCCCCTTTCTCCCACAGCCGGTTCAGCGTTGCCAGTACAATATCAAGTGCGCTTGTTGACAGAAGATGCTCGAGCATCATTGTGCATTTGATCCGGACGTTCAGATACGCTCCGAAGGGTCGCAATAGCGGAACTCAACTCGGCAATGGTCAATGGCTCGTTTTAACTTGCACACACCGGAGTGAAAAAGTTCAGTGGCTGTCTCGCGCACATGGTTTTGTGGCGTGCGAATAACTGATCGGCGATGCGCTTAAGTCTCGACCAGATCTGCGAGACATATGTGGAGATTCAGCTTCACATAGCCCCTCCGTGAGACACGCTCGTGTCTCGTGTGGTGTGAATGTCCGTGAGTTGTGTCTCGCATGCCGACCAGCAACCCTTCTTGAAATTCCATCGGCATGATCGCGTCCCGAGTGCCGAGCCATCTTCATAATCTAGCCATACCGGAAAGTGGTCACTGCCTAGGGGGTCGTCCGGCACAAACCAGCTAAAACGGTGCGTGAGTTGTAGGCCACAAAACCGAGGTTCAGAGCGGAGGTATAGCTGGAAGACAGGATACAGCGAGTCGGCATTCCAGAATTTAAAATCCACAGGGATGCGACGTGCGTAAAGGATTCCTAATACCGAATCCGTGCGTTGACATCATCGCATCCCCATGCCGTATGGTAAGCGTCAAGAGCACCCAGTATTAAGACCGGCGGAGCAAATCGGACGCCAAGCGTCGCAGCTCAGCAGACGGGAATCTAGCACCGGGTGGCAAGTCCAGCGAGGATATATATATATATAGGACGGCGACTAAAATGCACTCTTGCTGTGACGGCCTGCAGCTAGGTATGCAGCAATAATATTTGCGCCGTCATACTATGGTGGACAGCCATCAGCACTCCGCCGTGTGTAACGGCGTCTGAGAGCCTGTCCTTTCGAAAGACCTAACCTAACCTAACCCGAGTAGCATTTTAGGCTATAAAAGTAGTTCTGCGTCACCTTGGTTCGTACAGACAGATGGCCGCCGGATAGCGGAGGTCTAGGCGCACCTGGAGGTTTTCTGTGTTTGTTCTCAGCCCCCACAGTTCCGTTGTAAAATGTCTGCGGTTAATCGATTTAAAACGAGCTAGAGTAGATATGCAGTTACTATCACAGGAGACACTCTCACCATCTTCAGGTTACATTATAAAAAGCAGTGAGCGCATAGGTTGACGAGGTGTGGCGTATATAAGGAATGTTGCGCGTTTCTGCCCTTACCTTTGCATTAGGGCTGTCTAGACAGTGGATGGAAACAAAACAACACAAATGCACTATGCAGATGAAGCGGATGTCCCCTCAATGGAGGACCAGATTTAGGGCAACCCCTCGGCTCGGCGGCCGGATGCGCCGCACCGTGTGGAAGTCAGACGCGTGCATCTGTTTTCAGTGGGGGCACCTCCGATATAAGAGCAGCGAGCACTAGAGGTATCAAATTCGATCAGCCCGTCAGCGTGGCTATTCGTTCACGTACAATTGATATGGGTGGGCGAAACGTATCTCGTGTCATGATTCGCGCGACGCCACCGCTTCGGTTTAACACGGAGCTGTGACTCCTCCCGACGAAGAGAACGCGACCGCCACTTATTGGCGCCCGGCTCGGCTCACATCGCATGGAATACGGGATGCGTGACACGACGTAAAAGCCCAGTTTGGCTACGCTTTGGGCACACTTTCAGTGCGATGGGGTCAACAAACTACACGTGAGCGGCACCGATGCGACAGAAGACTGCGCCGAAATCCTGCCAAATGGTTCAGCATGTGCAACAATTTTTATGTCCAAATGACCAAATGTAATGCTCAAAATCGGCTCCGTCTCAAACGCCGTAGCTAAAAAAAAACAGCGGTCAGATCGACAACAAACTAACATCACGGTGTATCGAAGACAACCCCCAAGCTCGGCAATGCGGATATTTTTGCTGCACGTGGAACGCGCATCCGGAGGCGGCTGCTTTCAGTTTTTCACCACTGGGTCCGGTGCTGGAAAACGGATAAGTGGCGATACGTCGTTGCATGCATTACACAGTCTTGTGTGCCGGCTACAATTTCCCAGTGGACAATAGACACCTAGCATGTGTCAGGGGTCAGCCATCGCAACGAGATTGATAGGCGTCGTTACCCGTAAAACAAACTCTGCTTCGCATCCCATCAGCGCCTCTGTCAGTCTGTCTGTTATTGCCGCTTTCAGATAACCTCCACAAATTCGCATACCCAACGCGGTCGTAACCTCCACAAGTCGTAATATCCACTGCTAACAACCTCCACAAGTCATAACCCTCACAACTACGAAGCAGTCATAATATACACAGGTCACAGCCTCCACAGCTCACAACCTCCAGATATTCAAAACTCCATTTCTTAAACGCATCACTTCAGCTAAGTAGCAGCAGGTAACAGCATGATCTAGGTATGGTCACAACGAATATGGATTGAAAGTTGTGAGGTTGAACACTGAAGCAAGGTACCTAGCAATAGCTAGCTGAAGTGATGCTGCTAGAAAAAATGAAGTTCTTACATCTGTGAAGGTTATGGCCACTTCGGGGTTGTGAACTGTGGAGGTGATGCTCGCTTTGGGCTGCGGGGGTTGTGATATGGTTATAACCTGTCGGGGTCATGATACGCCTCCGGTCAGGTTAGGTATGGGGTAGGTTGTCGCTGTTTAGTAAAGTCGCGTAATAAGACATTTTTTCTCAAAAATGTTTGTATGCGTGATTTTTTCGCCGCCGTTCCATAAACGTACGCAACAGCATTGGACTGGTATCGGTGTGGTGGGTGTGTGTGTGTGTGATTGTGGTTTTAGGGCGCATCGACCATGGTTGGTCATTTAGCGCCCAATCGGTGTGGTGGATCACTTGTTACCGCCTCTCCCACTTTCCAAGCTGGTCGACTCGGAACAGACAGTGGCTGTACAGTGGACGCAACGCTCCATTGGACAGTCCGTCCATTGGAGCGCAGGTCCAACTCCTGGCGCCGGCTTCACCAGTGCGGACATAGCCGGACATCCGCCAGTGCCCATACTCGCTCCGGCACAGAGTGTCAGTTTCGTGTTACTGTATTCTGCATTACAGTGGCGAACAAGACATCCACTCAACGGTAAAGTCACGAAGTCGGCGCAGACGAGTCAGCGGAGCGAAACGAGTTGTGGCGGAGGGACAGTCTGCCCCGTGATTGGCCGGCATCCGCATGGAACACATGGTCCAGCATTCACATGGATCACGAGGCTCAAATAGGCCTAGATTCACATGGATGACATGGTTCACGTAAGCAGGGACTCCCATGGATGACACAGCTCACATGGGCCAGCATTCACATGGATCACGTGGCTGAAGTAGACCTGGATTCACATGGATGACCGACTCACATGGGCCGGCGTTCACATGGACGACCGACTCACATGGGTCGGCCGCGGCCACGGCCGGCCGGCGCGCCGCCGGCATCTCCGCCGGAGCGCGGGTTCTTGATGGTCTCGTCGACGGACAGCACCAGGCAGGCGGCCTCGCTGGCCGCAGTCAGCGCGTTGACGCGCACCACGGACGGCTCCCACACGCAGGCGGCCAGGTTGTCCGCCACGTCCTCGTTCTCGATGTCCACGCCGAACCACATGCCGCCCTCTGTGGCAGAAGGGAGGGCAAGTTGGCGACACTGAGGACCACAGGCCGCCCTCTGTGGCAGAAGGGAGGGCAAGTTGGCGACACTGAGGACCACAGGCCGCCCTCTGTGGCAGAAGGGAGGGCAAGTTGGCGACACCGAGAACCGGAGGCCGCCGCCTGTGACATAGAGTGGGAGGTCAAATGGGCGACATGCGTCAGACAGCAGCGCCGATATACTAACACATTGACAACCGTTCAGTTGTTGGCCTAACGACTCGTCGATCGCTTTGGTCACATAGCGCTACTAGTCTCCACCCGACACCGCTTGGTCGTTAGCTAGAGCAGCGACAGAAGGCACTCTTGATTGATTATTTGGGTTTAAGGGCGCGCCGACCACAGGGCTACTTGGCGCTCACACAGAAGGGACTTGAATTTCATACTTTTAGATTGGGAATGGAGCATCTCACACCCATACACACCGCCTTTGCACACTGGTGGCAGTGATAAAATCGACTCGGAATAATGCAGCGATGGTCAGTAATTCCAAACTTGATGAGAAGGAACAATCAATGTTTTATTTCCGTTGTTCCTCAAGAAACGGACCTTGTACTCTGTAAGACGCATCCAACAGCTACGTTACCAGCAGGGATGTGAAGCCTGGAAAATGTTGGATGGCTCCAGCTCCGGGGAAGTATCCCGGCTCCGACTCAGACTCCGGTTCCGGCTCCAAGTAAAATGTCCCGGCGACTCCGGCTCCGGCTCCGACTCCGAGCAAAATATGCCGGCTCCGTATATCCCAAACGTGATCGATCCGTTAAGTAAGAGCTACGGGGATGTAAAAAAGGTTTGCCGCGACCACTCAGGGGCGCAAATTTCAGACAATTATAAGCAACTTTCCCATATAAATCCAGTATCTATGTTTATACTAGGTATGTGTTCATTTCACGTTTGCTAATTTTGTTTAATTACACCTCTTTCGGAGTCGGAGCCGCCCTGCTTTTGACGGCTCCGGCTCCGACTCCGACTCCGAGTAAAATATTCCGGCGGCTCCGGCTCCGAGCAAAATGTTCCGGCTCCGGCTCTGCATCCGTGGTTACCAGACCGACTTTTCCCACCGCTTCGTGGCGGATGGACTCGATAATACCGCCAGTCGTGGGATCCACCATTTCGGATATTCACATCTGCCCACGCGACTCGCAATAGAGTCCACCATTACCGAAACCTTTGCGTTTAACCCCACGCGCACAGGCCCACCGGGCCTGCCAGCCTGTTGAGCACGCACCGCGGGCGTGTGTGTGCCGCAGCTTGTTGAGGATGTTGGTGCTGTCGAAGCCGGCGTTGTCGCACAGCTGGCGCGGGATGATCTCCAGCGCACGCGCCAGACAGTCCATCAGCAGCTGCTCCTTGCCGACTATGGTGCGGGCGTGCTGACGCAGGAACCGCGACAGCTCCATCTCGATGGCGCCGCCACCTGCAGCCGGCAAGGGCGTGTCGGAGGGACGCGCAGAGGTCGTCACCGTGACAACAGAGCTCGTCACCGTGACAACAGAGCTCATACCAGGACACCAGAGCCCATCGCCAGGCCACCAATGGTCGTCACAACAGAACACCAGGAATAACGGAGTGCTGACCTGCACACAATAAACAACATAAAGAGATGATTACAGATAGTGCCCCTCCTGGTCATACTAGTTCGCAGACAAAACAACCGGATTACGAATCACTAGTCATATTTTGAGGCATTTCCATCAATATATCATACACTGATATTCCAGTCACCGTTTCCAGTCATCATTGCCACTGAAAGCCGACACACAGACGACGGGTGACCGACACATGGACGACGGGTGGAAAGGAGAGGGAATTAAGGGGGGCCCACACAACAAAAAAAGGGGGGGGGTAAACGAAAAAAGGGGGGGGGGGGGACCCACCAGGGGGGGGGGGGGGGGTTTTTGGAACCCCACACGACCAACACATGGACGGGTGACCGACACACGGACGACGGGTGACCGACACACGGACGACGGGTGACCGACACACGGACGACGGGTGGCTGATTGGTAACCGACGGGAGACCAACACACGACCAACACACGACCAACAGGTGACCGACACAGACCGATGGGTGGCCGGCGAGTGACTGACAACACAAAATGGACGAGTTACAGACACAGACCGACGGGTGGCTGACACACCACCAACAGGTGACCGACACAGACCGACGGGTGGCCGGCGAGTGACTGACGGGAGACTAACGGGTGACCGACACACGGCCAACAGGTGACCGACACAGACCGACGGGTGGCCGGCGATTGACCGACGAGACACCAACACAGACCGACACACGACCCCGACGGGCGCCTGACCTGCCACGACGCTGTCGTTTTTGATGGCACGCCGCACGATCATGATGGCGTCGTGCAGGGAGCGCTCCGTCTCCTCCAGGAACTGTTCAGAGCCGCCACGCAGCATCAGCGTGCACGTCTTGGCCAGCAGACATTCGCTGAAGAAGTTGTACCTGACCGGCGGCACCCGTCGCGCCGTCAGTCGACAATCGTGCGCGACACAACAGACAGCCGCGTTGGATTGTATTGTGGCTTTACAACGCACTCAACAGCCGAGGCCATATGGCGTCGCCCGCCTCTCACCTTGGCAAGAAGGGCGGGCATCGCGGGGAATCGAATCCCGTACCTCTAGACGTGCCAGATGCTCAGCTTAACCACTAAACTAGCGACGCCCCAACCGACCGACACTCGTGCGTCACACCAGTCACACCAGTCGTGCGCGACACGCCAGACTGGGAAGCTCGGCGACCATTCGGTGGTCACGTGCATTGAGCCAATGCAAACCACCGTTGACAATAAGCCGGATATAACTATTTTTGTCCGTTAGGCCAGTAGTTCTAGCTGGTCAAGGCCGACTTATACCCGACAAAGCTCCTGGGAACACAACTGGTTTGAATGGTCTGGACGATTGCAGTACATGGGACGTGGCAGCAGTTACAAATTGTTGATTAAATATGGTGGAATATACCACTTTCTGAACACTGAATCGACATCCCTCTCGAAGTAGCACAGAAATCACATCCTGCTTCTTGATGCAATCTTATGAAGTCTGTGATTCCCTTCTAACAGTATCTTGTCCATAAGTGGTGGTGGTGGATTGGAGTTTAGGGGCACGTCAACATCTTGTCCATAAGTGCCATGCTCATGCTCTCAATAAGGGATGTTGATACAAAATAATTTCACAAGGCAGATGCATGTAAGGGATTGCCTATAGGTGCCATGGCATACAATAGCAGTTTATTGCATAGGTATTTTTTATCATGCTATTCAGAATATAGCTCTTCCTAAATTATGAATATAAAACAACGGTAAAGGTACAGTCATAAGTAGGTATGCCATTGGCTCAAATTTGAGTCTGAAAAATATGTAAAGCATATTAAATTACACTATTCCATGGCAAATATCGACACCCTACTGTGCTCGTTTTGACATCCCACACGGGCGGCGGTCTCACCTCTCCCCGCCGACCTGACGCTCCACGAACATGCCGCACCGGCCGAGCACGGCGTCGGTCAGGTCGTGCGCCGTGGTGACGATGCTGCCGCCGCACGCCTTCATCGTGCGCTTCATGTCGTCCTCGGGCACGCGGCCGGCGCAGAACATGTCGCGGTCGGCGAAGTACTGCGTCGCCACGTCGCCGATCGGCAGCCGCGACAGCACCACCTTGGCGCCAGACCGGTGGATGCGCTCCAGCTTGTCGTACAGGATGTCCCACTCGGCGTCCACCACGCGCTGGTACTCCTGCGGAAGACCGGCGAGAGTGTCAGAGTACGCGACTCGGGGATTGCACGCCATGGCAGACCCATGGAAATGCCGCTGCGACGGTGAATAGAAGTTCAGTGAACCACATGCTGGTAAGCACACAGCGGCGACGTTGGACAACGGGCTGCTCATGGATTTTTGGTTCTCCAGAACATTACCATCTCCTGAAAGTAATCATTTATCATTTGGAGGTTGAGTGGTATTGTTTCACAATGAGCTGCTCTCATGAAGTACCTATGATTCAATAAAAGCAGCAGTGATATTCGAATTGCACAGTTTTAACGACACCTCTGCATGCTCTTGATACCCTCTCCATATTCGATAGGCTAAGAATTTTCCTGGTTGGTTGTCGGTTTAACGACACAGCGACCGTTAAGTCATGTAGCGTCGCCAATCTCTCACGCCGATTGGTCGCGGGCGAAGAGTAGCGACAGGTGAGACTCGAACCCACAACCTTTTGACTGTGAGACAAGCAACTTACCCCTAGACTACTAGTCCCCAATAAGAATTTTCCTAACACCACATGATTATAAAATACGAACACAACCCTTCACCGCAGTGCGCATAACGTATTGGACACGGGAGATGGGTACTGCGTTATCATAGTCATCAGGTATGAAGGAGGTTGGGCGAGTATTTCGCCTCAAAGCACGTCAGAGAATGAAGTATTTAGACAGGGAAAGAGTAGCCTAGGGGCAAGTTGCTAGTCTCACAATCGAAAGGTTGTGGGTTCGAGTCTCGCCTGTCGCTACTCTTCGCCCGCGACCAATCGGTGTGAGAGATTGGCGACCCACATGACTCAACGGTCGATGTGTCGTAAAACCAATAACCATATACTCATATACTAAACACTTCAAAAACGAGAAATGGAGACCTCCTAAACACACATCAAGAAAACGATGTCGTTACCTACTGTGGTAGGATGTATATTAAATGTTCAGCAAGTGGTCAATCCCACCCTGCCTCAAGAATAATTTATCACTGCTCTGGAAGCACATCTGCTACGACACAGTCGTATGCAGAGCAGCACCTTCGCCAGCCACCATCTCCTTCCCCAGCCTCATGCACACCCACCTCGACGTTGTCGAGCCGGATTTCCGCATTGTCCCGCTCCGCCTTCAGCTCCAGCTCGATCAGCAGCAGCGCGATCTTCGGCTGCTTGTACTGCTTCGGCTGCATCTCGAAGCCAGCGTACGAGAAGGTCTTCTTGAACGCCACGCCGGCTATCAGTTCAGATTCCTGCCGTAAAACCCAGCCAAGCGTTCCCGTCGGTCACCAGATCAGTCCTGTCGTACAGCCCAAACAAGCATTCACAAGGCCACCAGTCCAGCGTACTGCAGTACAGCCAAACCAAGCTTTCACGTCCGCAACACGCCGCGAGTAGAGTTTGGGGGTAGTGCCGTCTCCCAACCGCATGGTTGTGGGTTCAACTTCCGGTTAGTTATTTATATGGACTTAAGGGCACATCAGCTTCATTGGCCATACAGCGCCCAGGGGTTCAACTTCCAGTTAGTTATGTGGGCATAAGGGCGCATCGACACAGTTGGTCATGTAGCGACCATGAGTTTAACTTCCACTTTTAAGTGTTCGCCCTGGACGAATCAGCGTGATGCTGGCGACGCTACGCGAACAAACAGTTCATGCGTCGTAAAACTACTAACAGACTGACCATCGCCTTACCTTGAAACCAGCCACAGCTTTACCTCTAGACCGGCCATCGGCTTACCTTGAGATCGGCCACCGCCTTACCTCGATACCGGCCACCGCATTACCTAGAGACCGGCCATCGGCTTAACACGAGACCGGCCACCACCTTACCTCAAGACCGGCCACCGTCTTACCTCGAGGCCGCCGCCGGTGCATTTTTTGATGCCGATCATGTTCAGCGGTAATAAACTGTCCAGGGACAGCACGGCGTCGACAGCCATCTTGGAGAAGAAGTCTTTCTGCTGGTGGATCAGCTTCGACATGAGCGCGGTACTGGCACACTTCCGCAGCAGCTCGTACTTCTCGGCGTCGCCACTGCTGCCAGACACCTGGCGGACATGCGGCGAACTACGTCAGGCGCACCACACACACAGTTATTGTATCTTAGGGGTGCATTGACCGCATAGGTCAGTAGCGCCCATAACTTTAGACATTTAGACATAGAGCCAGGTAAACGTCAGATCAGACAAGTAATAAGTGATGTCACATCTGTCCAATGATAAGACTAGCCCTCAGACACCTTGACAAAGCAACACACATAAAATAACAGCTTTTCCTAAACAAAAAAAATAGCATGGATGTTTCTTGTTCCATTGTGCACATAGCATTACACATAAACTACAAAAACATAAATAAGAATGGGTCTCTATGAATCATGGAGCTTATCCGAAAGTTCCAAAAAGTCTGACCCAGTGCCTAAGTAATGGAGACTATGGTACCACGAAGAAAAGGTGTTTCAACATGCCATTGTTTGTGATAAGTGTCTAATATAACAGCACAGCAACTGTTCAGCACTTGTGGCATCAGAGAAGTATTACACGCCATATTCACCAACACGCCTACCTTGACTGCGATATCGTTGATGTGCTTAACCATCATGTGTGTGCCCTTGCGGATGGCCTTGATGATGATCTGCGGGTGGACGCCCTCCTCCACGTAGGGCCGCACTTGTTTGAGGATCTCGCTGGCGAGCAGGACCACGCTCGTGGTACCGTCGCCGACCTGTAATCAGATCAACAGCGCGGGTAGCTACAGACCGAGAACACCATCAGGCAGGAGGGTCACCGAGGTCATTCGATACAGTGGAAACATCGGGTCAGAGGTTCACGCCATACCTGCAGCAACACCAGGTCAGGGGGCAATCAAGGTCACTCCATACCCAGGGCAACATCAGGTCAGAGGTTCACTCCATACCCGGGATAACATCAGGTCAGTGGTTCATTCCATACCCGGAGCAACATCAGGTCAGAGGCCATCTAGGTCACTCCATACCAGGGGTTGGTTAGTCATTAGGGTTCAGGGGCGCATCGACTGCATTGGTCAGGGACAACATCAGGTCAGAGGGTCACTCCATACCTGCAGCAACACCAGGTCAGGGGGCCATCAAGGTCACTCCATACCCAGGGCAACATCAGGTCAGAGGTTCACTCCATACCCGGGATAACATCAGGTCAGTGGTTCACTCCATACCCGGAGCAACATCAGGTCAGAGGCCATCTAGGTCACTCCATACCAGGGGTTGGTTAGTCATTAGGGTTCAGGGGCACATCGACTGCATCGGTCAGGGACAACATCAGGTCAGAGGGTCACTCCACACCTGGGGCAACATTAGGTCAAAGGGCCATCAAGGTCACTCCATATTTGTGGCAACAGCAGGTCAGATGGCCACCGAGGTCATACACAACCGAGCGTGAGGCCACACAAGGTCAAACAGTGGGCCAGGTCACCTCAGACCCCTGCCAACATCCGACCAGACGGCCATCAAGGCCAGAATGGCGTGGCAATCACCCACTGTATATCTCAGGCCAACACAGGATCAAATGACCATCAGAGATTTTGATGGAATGACGATTGCTTGGTTGGTTAAACCATGTAGAACAGGACGTATTCAAGATCGCGACATAACAAATCGAAAAGCGATATTTAAAGAAAGCTGAACATTTTGTATAGCAATACAGGACACGTTCGAAATCCCATTTTTGCTTCTGTTAAACTTATATTTTCTGCACACATTTTGAACTTGTCATTCTATAGATATGTTAATCACGTCAGAGGAAATTAATCGCCATATTCCGCGAGAAAACCGGCTGCTTAGTTTTCCAGATCCCAGGGGGTGACACTATATGCTTCCTAAATGCATTGCGGCCCAACGGAGCTTTGCCGCAACAGGGTTACGTTTGCAGTCTTCAGTGCAGACTGACACCAACAAGAATGCAAATGGGACTATTCCACGGCATCCAAAGATTATGTCCAGCTTCGATATTTTAGTTGGTTGGTTGGTTATTGGAGTTTAGGGGCGCATCGACTGCCGAGGTCATGCCGCGCCCAAATATTTGAGTTGCATGGACGCGAAATGACCTAATCAGTCAATGGACCCTCAATCTCAAATAACTAGCATTGTATTTGCATCATTGGTCGCACAACTGGGGACATCCGTTTACATTTGATACATAATTGAAGATTAGCGGGCGAACTGATGCCCACAAGTCCAACCATAACTCACCGTCCAAGTCCATGTCTAACATTCACGGGCTTTTCTGGAGCGACCCAGCAGTGAAAACTTTGAAGTTGTGCATTTCTTTAAAGGACAAATGGTGTAAATGAAGGTGTGTCACGGGCATAAGATAAGAGGAAGAAGGCTATACACGACCATACTACATTCATGCATGTGTGAGGCATACCAGGTGATTCGCATGCCACTACTCCGACACAAAGCCAAACGCTGCTGGCGCGAGGTGGGCAAATCTGGACGGTCCCGCCATACAGCATTGCCCGGCAGCCGTTTACTCGCGTTTTGGCCGATAACAGCCCATTGTGGGGCTACTGCCAGTAGCCCCGCAGTGTGGCCGTGGCCGTGGCCGTCAGCCGTCAGTCGCTCACCTCCGCGTCCTGACTGCGCGCGATGTCCACCAGCGTCTTGGCGGCCGGGTGCACCACGTTGAGCAGCTTCATGATGGTGGCGCCGTCGTTGCTGATGGTGGCCTTGCCGCCGGACGCCACGATCAGCTTGTCCATGCCGCGCGGTCCGAGCGTGGTGCGCACGGCGTCGGCCACCACGCAGCACGCGTTGATGTTGGACAGCAGCTGCGGCTTGCCCTGGCTCGTGTCGGTGCCCTCCTTCAGCAGGATGATCTGCGGCTGCTGCGGGGGTGGAGACGGTCGGTTGGTTATTGGTTTTACGACACGTCGGCCGTTGTGTCATGCAGCGTCGCCAATCTCTCACGCCGATTGGTCGCTTAATCGCGAGCGAAGAGTAGCGACAGGTGAGACTCGAACCTACAACCTTTCGATTGTGAGACGAGGAACTTACCCCTAGACTACTCGTCCCCTGGGGATGGAGACGGGTAAATGTCAGACATGGACGGATGTACAAATGGGGAGTGGTCGTGAACTGCCATTATCAGTGGGAGAGATCGTGGGATAGGTTACTATCAGGGTTGTACAAATGGTGGCTTCTAGATATTTGGCACCCAGAACATCATCTCCGGAAAATTATTCTCCCGTTTATATCGCTTGAATGTTGAATGGTGCTGTTTGTCAATAAACTGTTCTGTGATAAAATGTCCAACAATCACTGGAAATCGCAAACTGAGTGCTTTTCTTTGAACTTTGCAACCACAAAGTTCGAAGAAAAGCATCGTCTCCCGATTCAATTCCCCATGTATTTATATTTCCTTATTCAGGACTACACAGCATAAATGCAACCCTGGTTACTGTCAATCGGAGAGGGAGGGGCTACTGTTGACAAGAATTGGTCATGGACAGGTAGGACCATGGTCAGGCATTATCAATAGGGTGGGGGGGCTTGAATGAGGTGATCACGGGCAGCACTACTATCAATGGGAAGGAATCATGGGTGGCACTACTATCCAGAGAATATGTGGGATTATTAATGAATAGAATATTCCCAATGAAAGAATATTCCCCACCCCCCAGAGGGATGGGGAATTATGATGGGGGCCACTACAAAGGTGGCTGTGATTAATGGGATGCTTCATACCATGGTACTATCAATGCACCCTAAAATCCCAATAACTATCATGGTGCCATATCAATAACAGTATGCATGGAAACTGGCGCAATTTTTATCCTTTCAGTGAATACTTACCATTTTGAAGTATTCTCAGATACTGTGGGAACAATTCACCACTGAAATCCTGAAAAGAAACAAAAACACAGTAATAACAACAAAACAACAGGAGCAACACAAGACACTGCAATCACAATGTTGCACCAATGAACGTTTTTCTCCCAAGATAGAAATGAAAAAGGACACCAGCCAGTTGCTCGGTTATCATGACACCTGGTACACTAACTGCAATGGTTACACACAGACATGGCAAAAACAGGTGTGGTTCTGGATTCCTTCCATCATCATGTTCTAGATTCCAGAATATCATTTCACACGTATGCATACATGTATGTGTGCATGTGTGTGTACATACTGAAAAAATGTTTTCGTCCAAAAAAACGTGCCAGGACGCGTTTTGCTTGTGGCCGCCGCCAGGCAATTGTGCGGCCGAAAACACGTCAAAACATGCCCGGGCTGGCGGCCAATTGATGCAGGGTTGCCATATCAGGCCACTAGTACCAAAATGTCATACTTTTATATGTTATACTTTGCCTAGAAATTTATACATCAACTATTTGTGGTATTTACCCTTACATATATATTGTTATTATCCATGCATTTCATAGATGTTAATTTCTAATTTGTTTCTTTCCTTTTGTCATTGATTTTCTCCCACTACCTTTCATACATCATCCATATCTTGCAACACTGGGATGGAGTGGCACTGCGGCCGATCAGTCTACCCTGTACATTCAGCGCTTTATCAGGTTAGTTAGTTATTAGGGGTTTAGGGCACATCAACTGCAGTGGTCATACAGCGCCCATGCCTTATCAGGTCGTGATGGTTTTCGCAAGCACACAGATCCAAGACCGAGCTATGGCTCGGCCACGCGAGCTCGTGGCGGGAAACTAGATGCCCTAAATTGGTGAAGTGGTTCACCAATTTGTCCAATTACACACGGGAAAAGTGCCTGGGGAAGCTGTGCACAATGCGATCGTCGACCTTTTGGGGCCAAGGCCAGAATCACGATCACAACCTCTGAAACAAAGTGCACGAAAAATGTTTTGCACTATACAGGTAGCAGGTACTGCAGCCCAACCGGAAGTACCACCTCAGTGATCACCATTGTGATTTCCTTTTTGTCCAGCAAGAAGAGAACCGCCGTGGCGGACAAGACCTTCACCGGAACCGAGCAATGTGCGTCCGAGCGCCAAACAGCCGACGAACACCGACGCCAAGATCAAAGGCGCAGGGCGAACGAGCAATCAATGGAACCGGCAACCATTTCAGCATCGAGCTCGTCGCCCCAAGCCTCGACAGAGGAGCAGAGCAGTTTCCCGCTAACGCACAGCCGCAGAGCATGGTGACCCCGGAAATAGCATCGGTACTTGACCAGACCAAAACAAGCAACCATGGAGCCGTTCACCTCGTGCAGGCTGCCACTCCAGTCTGGCTCAGGACACAGATGCACCACTTGCGTTTTCATCGAGTAAGGCCACGTTTCTCAGCGTACGGCCCACACAGTTGATTCGCCCCGAACACCAATAACCAACCAGTGTAAAATAATTGACCATGTGGCCTGGAAATTCACAGTTAATGCAATTGTGCTATTTCATCCTTGTCTTAGGTTTTTACCATTTTGCTACATGTGTGGGCAGTCATTATACACACGACTGCTAAAAAATGTAAAATGCATGGGACTGAAGTGAAAGGCATTCTGCTTTTTTAATCCTTAAGTAGCGATCCTGTATTTTCTTCCAATCTTTCACTATTCCCAAGCAACTTCTTTCTTCATCCACACAGTTAATGGTGAAGTAATTTTAGGACACTGTAACCAACCGACCAACGAGACGACTCGGCGCTCGCGACGGGGTCACCGAGCGGTTGGGTGGCTATTTGGGCTTCAAGACGCATGGACTGAGTCTGTCATATAGCACCCAATACGTCACCGAGCGTTTGGTTGACTATTTGGGCTTAAGGACGTATCAGCTGCGTCTGTCACATAGCACCCACGACGTCATCGAGCGGAAATCACCAGAAAAGTGATCGAGCGGAAATCACCATAGATGACGTTCAACTCCATTGTCCAACTTATCACTCACTGGGATGAAAAGATTGTCTCAGACTTCAGGGGTGCCTCTGGTGAATGTCATGTAAGGATGTTTTACATAACTAATTATGTGACCAAATGGTTGGTTGGCTGGTTATTGGTTTTTACCACACATTGACCATTGAATCATGTAGTGTCACCAATCTCTCATGCTGATTGGCTGCAGGCAGAGTAGTGACAGGGGACTCTTACCCACAACCTTTTGATTGTGAGATAAGCAACTCACCCATGGCTACTCATCCCCTACATGACCAAATGCCTCCTGGAGAAGCTCTTTAATTCAGACACACAGCACAGCAGAAGTGTTCAATGAGGAACCTCTAAATATGCATTGATTGGACAAAGAAAATGTGTTTTGGGTTTTCTCACCCAACATAGCAAGCCCACCAAGGGCCACCTAAAAAAATGAATTTCTATTTGGCACCCTACAGCCTAGAGGCCACAGCCTCAGTGATAAATTATGCATGAAATAGGGTGGAATATACCACTTACTTAACACTGAATCCACATCCCTACAAAGAAATATCTACATCACGTTTTTTTGTGCATTTATGAAGTCCACATTCCTTGTTTCTAACTGAATCCTGTTTGCAAGTACCATGTTTACGCTTGTCATAACGGATCTGGGATAGCGATAACGAACATCCTGTAGGGAAATTTCAGGTACAGGGATTACCTATGATGCGCTATGTTATACCATGCCAGTTTGTAGTATCAGCATTTGCATCGTTATCATTGATATTGGTGTCCCCAAATTAAGTACCTCTAAAAAAACAAAAGGTGAACATCAATATGTACACAATTGTCTGAAAACTATGTTTGAAGGACTTAGCACATTTTTAATAACGTTATTTTCATGGCTATTTTGACATCCTGCTGTACTTGCTTTGACATCTCATACATAACAGGAAATAATCACTGCACAGCCTTTATGGTGAATGATAATCCTTCCTTCATTCTTTGCTTTCCCACCACCCCACACCTTTTGCTGCCTCACTTGTGTGAAGATGTCATGCAATGCACCTATAGGGTCACTCTTATCAAACACAAAGAAACAATTATCAGACACTACCAGGACACAAGCCAAATTACATATTGTCAAGATTGCCACACTTTACAGACTAGCTACTGGCCCACCCTCTCCCCAACACATATTTTTTAAAGCCAACTGGATTGTTACCCAGCCACAAGAAAACTTCTTTGAGGTCTAGATCAGGCAACATCAGCTTGGTGTGCATAACTCTACCAATGGCATAACTATCATCAAGCAACCCAATAGTGCTAGCCAATATATTTATAACTGGCTGGAAGGTTAGCAATTCAGCAAATTGTGTGTAACATTTTTCTTTAGCCACTGTTTTTTGTGAAAAATAATATTGCCAAATATTGCAGGATGCAAATAAAGGGTGTGATCTTATCTCACTGTTATCTCTGAACTCCACAAAACATACTGCTGTTTGCACTTGAAGGTATCTACAAGAGAAAATCATACACAATATACATCCATGAAGCAAAGAATGTAGTTAGGTTTGGTTAGGCTAGGCTTTCCTTTTCAGTTAGACAAAATTTCAAAACATTTTTAAAACTGAAGTTTTTCATGAAAACAGGTTATGCTATGCAATGCTACACTGGTTTCGTTAGGTTTTCAATTGTGAATCTTTGAGTAAATAATCATTTGAAGAAAACAATGTCCATAAAAATATCATGAGAAATTTGCAATTTTTAACAGGAATCTCTGAAACAAATTTAAATTACTTTTATTCAAAAAAATGTTACGCTAGGCTACATTACATTAGGCATTTAATGTTGAATTTTGAAGGAAAATGTTTGAAAATTTACCATTTAAAAACGATTTGTATTCTTGAATGGAAGGTTAGGTTAAGTTGTTACTTTTGTATATTTTAGCAATACATTCTATGCTATATTACTTAACTCCAACCCTGCTTTTGGGTGTAATCTTTTCCCCAAACTGAAAAGTACACATCTGCAGAGGAAATGAGTGGATGATTCATGTCAACCACATTCACAAACCCACATTGGAATAAATTCCAAGAATGCAAGTTATAAAGTGAAAATTTACGGGTTAAATTTCGTACTTCTCTGCTTCTGATTGATTATTTGGGTTTAAGGGCGCGCCCACTACTAGGTCATTTAGGGCCCAGTACTTCTCTGCTTCATTCCAGGCAGGGAAAGACACGTGATGCCTATGGCAATTTCAAGAATATTTACAGAACCGGATCCATCACACATTGACATTCCTCATAGGTACCACCTACCCACCTTGTGCTGTACCTAAAACAGCAAGACAAGCCAACAGCACAGGCACGGCAACGCAGTAGCAGATTTCGCGCAAAACCAACCAGAGGCTCCAAAACCACGACCGGCGTCCTTTACAAGGCGTGGTTGCGGTATGGATTTATTCTGGCACGTTCCGAAAGCACGCGACATACCCCCACGATACAAAAACAGCGACCTAAAGACAATTATTAAGCAGAAACGTAGCTAAATTAAATGTGTTACTTTAAGACTCGAACGCCATAGGTATGTTTTCGGTGCCCAATCTCAGCCGATTTAACATCCATTTCATAAAAATACCGGTAGAGCTGCAAACATTAAGCATTGCAAGTGATCACTTCCCATGACTAGTCAGTTTGATGGCTTTTTGAGGATTTGAACAAAATCGACTGATCGAGCACACCTATTTGCCCTCAAACCATTCAACTGATATCAATTTGAAGTGTTTAGAAAATAGTACGAATTGGTATATAGAAATGTCAAAGATGAATTAACGACAAAAGCATTGTGTCTAATTGGCTATGCAATGTCATTAGTAACTAACGGTTATAGAACTCCAAGGCCGTATATCCAGGACAGACCCGTCCTTCGGATAAACATAATCAGCTGACATAAGTCCGCCCATTGCCCCTGTGCCGCCTCTGCTGAAGAAAATTAGCTTGTCTGGTGCTGCACGGCTTGGGGGACGTCGAGCACGGTAGGGACAGGGTGGGTGCCCATAAATTCTTATTCTTAAAATAGTGGCGTTTCAGTTTGAACAGGTTCTCTAATTTCTTCTCGAGCAATAAAACTGGAAAAGTTCTATCTTTCAAGCCGTACCTCACCATCATCAGCTTTGTGCGGAAGGAGCATGAAGGTTTGAGTTTCGTCGTGATCCCTCCGGTTTCTTGACATATATTGCAGTTTGCGAGGTTCACGACAGTGGTAATTATTTGTGAAATAAGGTGGAAAATACCACTTCCTGAACAATCATTCGACATTCTTTCTAAACTTTGTCGACATCCTGCTCCTTGATGCGTGCTTATGAAGTTTTCGTGTCATGTTTATAACAGTATCTCGTTTATAAGTTTCATGTTTATGCTCTTGGTAAGGAGTGGTGACACATGAGCATTTTGCAACACAATTTCAGAACAAAGGGGTTAAGTACAATATGATATGGCATACAATTTATTTACAGTATGTACATTGGTATTTTTCTTTCTGTCAGGAGTACAGCCCTTCCTAAATTATGAATCTCACAGCAAATGATAAATGTACAGTCATGAGTACCTACACCATTGGCTTAAATTTGAATGTGAATGTCATCATAAATATTTTGCAGGACACTAATTCCATGACAAATCTTGACATCCTGTGCTCATTTTGAAATCACACCCAACAAAAAACCATTATTTTAACCCTGCTTCATGATATGTGTATTACACATGTTTTACCAGCAGAAGCAAAATACAATGGTTGTCTACATTAGGTAATGTTAGGTTTATTTTTGTTGTTAAAAATTCCAAATTTTGCAAGATTAAAAAAAGAGTGATTCTATTGTCTAAAGAATTGGGATGACATTGGGTAGGAAAGTGTCTGCCAAATTCTAGCCAGCCCAAAAGACTGGTCTAGATGCGAGCAATTTTGAATAGCAAATTTGTGCTTTAAGGTAGGTAGGTCGAACCTACCTACCATATGCCTGAATTCTTGAAATTCCTTTTTTTAATGCAATGCTTATGGACATAATTCACATAATGTGACCATGCATTTCCTCTGCGAATGTTTACTTGCTTGATTCATGGCATAGTTCATAGTACCCATTTGCTTGCTTCAGGGCAGTAAAATATTTAAAGTAAATGCCTTAAATCACAACGATGCCTTTTTAGGAAACAATATTAATATTTTGTGGTCCCTGAAGATGATAATGTTTTAATTAATCAAATAATCATATTCAAAGTGGTTCACTGATATGACTGCCATACTTGAAAGTTGACAGATTGGAATTTAATATTGTGATATGATGTGATATTAAATACTGTGGGTGGATATGATGTAAATTCACATTGTACCTTCATATTGGGTCCTCCCAGATACAGCAACAGTAGTAAATAAATGGTGTCTGGAAACAATGTGTACTTGAGCACAATCCATTTTAACTTGTACATATGGTAGTCAGATAAA
This sequence comes from Imbricaverruca yamaguchii, assembly GCA_034440575.1. NCBI lineage: Eukaryota > Metazoa > Arthropoda > Thecostraca > Neoverrucidae > Imbricaverruca > Imbricaverruca yamaguchii. The sequence goes on along the minus strand of JAOTOL010001145.1, from coordinate 79,734 downwards.
AAATTTCAAGCAAGTTGTGTTTCAGCTCAGAACCCCAGACACATTCATGAAATGAAATGGTAATTTTCAACCACTGTAATATTACAGTAACAACTATCAATTTCAAGAAAAATGCATGCATGTGCCCCTGGAGGATGACATTTCTATTCTGAGGCTGATAATTGAATCTCAGGTGAACAATTCAAGGGGAGGGGTGTGATCAAAATCATCCAGAGATGTTGCATGCTCATGATGCTCACATGTCCCCTAATTTGATGCCCTCTGGATCCACTTCTGCAATCCACCTGGTGCAGATTTTCCATGGGCTGGTGTTCTTTGTCCAACCAGGTATCAGACTTTACAGACTGGCACTGGCATAGGAGTTGCAGGTTCTTACAAGGGTTTATCCATGTGCACCTATTTGTAGGTACCATAGTCTACAAAAATGGAAACCACTTGGTTATATAGTAGAGTGTATTAAAATCTGGCTTTAAGGAATAAAATTTGTCCATTTCATTTTTTTTTTGGCATAAATTATGCCCAGTACCATGTTCAGTTGTCTACCCTTTTCTATGCAAATTTTGGGTGGACTTATGGATTGGCATTGCAATTCTATGAAAAATTGCAAGCATATCTGGAATGTAATGTAATGGAATATGGCCTCATTGCCCATGTGGATGTTGTAGATAAAGCAGTGCACACATCCACACTAAATGTTCATCGACAATGATGGCAACTGTAGCTTGCTGGTGTCTGTTGGAAATGTTTGCATAGGTTTTAAAACATCAGGTGCTGGTGATGATTGCTCATGTTAGAATAAATATGCTTCTGTTAACAAGTGAATGTGAAGACATCGTTTTGCAATGTTTTTTTTCTGCATGGTTCTAAACTTTGTGCAACTTTAGGTTACTGAAGTGGAGATTTAGTTGTGTTTAGTTAGGTGTCAGGTTGATTGTTGTGTGCTGGCACAATATGCAGCTGTTCTGTGCTGGCACAACAGTTCAGTGGTGTGTGTCTCAGGTGAGGTGGGCTGCTGTGCTGGGTGGTGGCAGTGGCTGCTGGCATAATGGTTGACTGCTGTGTGCCTCAGATGAGGTGGGCTGCTGTGTTGTGTGCTGTGTGCTGGGTGGTGGCAGTGACTGCTGGTATAATGGTTGACTGCTGTGTGCCTCAGATGAGGTGGGCTGCTGTGTTGTGTGCTGTGTGCTGGGTGGTGGCAGTGACTGCTGGTATAATGGTTGACTGCTGTGTGCCTCAGATGAGGTGGGCTGCTGTGCTGTATCTGCTGTGCCTGCTATGCCAGGCAGTGACGATGGTTGACTGCTGTTTGCCACAGATGAGGTGGGCTGCTGTGTTGTGTCTGCTGTGCTGGGTGGTGGCAGTGACTGCTGGTATAATGGTTGACTGCTGTGTGCCTCAGATGAGGTTGGCTGCTGTGCTGTATCTGCTGTGCCTGCTATGCCAGGCAGTGACAATTGTTGACTGCTGTTTGCCACAGATGAGGTGGGCTGCTGTGCTGTGTCTGCTGTGCCTGCTATGCCAGGCAGTGACAATGGTTGACTGCTGTATGCCTCAGATGAGGTGGGCTGCTGTGCTGTGTCTGCTGTGCCGGGCGGTGGCAGCGGCGGCACCTGCCGACCCGGAGCCGGAGTCAGGCGGCCTGTACCAGATCGAGGGCCGCCTCCTGCGGCCGGACCGGGACCCAGAGCCGGACTGGTTCCAGTCGGCCTTCATCACTGTCACTGGCGGGCCGACCACCGCCTATGGGTACCTCACGTGAGTGTGGCCGACACTGGGTACCAGTCGTGTGTGACGACACTGGGTATCTGTCCATGTGTGACGACACTGGTACCTGTCCATGTGTGACGACACTGGTACCTGTCGTGTGTGGTGACACTGGTACCTATCCATGTGTGACGACACTGGTACCTGTCCATGTGTGACGACACTGGTACCTGTCGTGTGTCGCCAACCCTGGCCATCCCCTATGGATTATGCCACATATCTTCTGACTAAATAGTCTACCAGAGGAGTGCCTCACCACTTAACAGATTATTGTACTTCTTTTCGTGAATTGAATAAATTCTGCCTCACCAAGCAGTTTTCCCTTTGCATGATATCACATAATTTATTGAAATAGCGCCTCTGATGGTGCTATGACACCACCTCTGATGGGGATGTGACGCCACCTCTGACAGCGGTGTGACGCCGCCTCTAACCTCTGACCTCTAATGACGATGCGACGCCACGGGCGCTGTATAACCGAAGCAGTCGAAGCGCCCCTAAGCCCAAATAACCGACGACGTGACGCTACAGGCAGGACGGCTCGTTCACCGTGTCGAACCTGTCGCCCGGCTCGTATGTGGTGGAGGTGACCAACCCGCGCTACCAGTTCGAGCCGGCGCGTGTGGACATCAACAGCCGCGGCCGGATGCGCGGCCGGCGTGTCAACAACGTCCTGCCGTCAGAGGTGAGCGGACGGCCGGCGTGTCAATAACGTCCTACCGTCAGAGGTGAGAGGACGGCGTGTCAACAACGTCCTGCCGTCAAAGGTGAGCGGCCGGCGTGTCAATAACGTCCTACCGTCAGAGGTGAGAGGACGGCATGTCAACAACGTCCTACCGTCAGAGATGAGCGGACGGCGTGTCAACAACGTCCTGCCGTCAGAGGTGAGCGGACGGCGTGTCAACAACGTCCTGCCGTCAGAGATGAGCGGACGGCGTGTCAACAACGTCCTGCCGTCAGAGATGAGCGGCCGGCGTGTCAATAACGTCCTACCGTCAGAGGTGAGAGGACGGCATGTCAACAACGTCCTACCGTCAGAGGTGAGAGGACGGCGTGTCAATAACGTCCTGCCGTCAGAGGTGAGTGGACGGCGTGTCAACAACGTCCTGCCGTCAGAGATGAGCGGACGGCGTGTCAACAACGTCCTGCCGTCAGAGATGAGCGGCCGGCGTGTCAATAACGTCCTACCGTCAGAGGTGAGAGGACGGCATGTCAACAACGTCCTACCGTCAGAGGTGAGAGGACGGCGTGTCAATAACGTCCTGCCGTCAGAGGTGAGTGGACGGCGTGTCAACAACGTCCTGCCGTCAGAGGTGAGCGGACGGCGTGTCAACAACGTCCTGCCGTCAGAGGTGAACGGACGGCGTGTCAACAACGTCCTGCCGTCAGAGGTGAGAGGACGGCGTGTCAACAACGTCCTGCCGTCAGAGGTGAGAGGACGGCGTGTCAATAACGTCCTGCCGTCAGAGGTGAGCGGCCGGCGTGTCAACAACGTCCTGCCGTCAGAGGTGAGCGGCCGGCGTGTCAACAACGTCCTGCCGTCAGAGGTGAGAGGCCGGCGTGTCAATAACGTCCTGCCGTGAAATATATGGTTTCCTATGCGAAAAATTAACTTGAACTATATCCTTGAAATGAAGCTCAAATGGGCGCAATATGACCAGAGCTGTCGAAGCGCCCGAAAGCCCAAATAGCTAACTGAGTGAAGCTCAAATGAACCAAAATTATGCTATCTGAGTCCAAAAACGTGCATTCAAACTTGTGTCCATGTGCACCACCATGTGCTGGCATACGGAGCCTTGGAGGTGGCATCTGTGACGCAGCTGGACTGCGACCTCTGACCCAGACCTGTGACCGTGTGCCCAGGTAACCCAGCTGCCGTACCCGCTCAAGCTGCGGCCACTCGGGCCGTTCCAGTTCTTCCTGAAGCGCGAGCAGTGGCGCATCACCGACATCCTCTTCAGCCCGATGGTGATGATGATGGTGCTGCCGGTGGTGCTGATCGTCGTCCTGCCCAAGATGATGAGCGACCCGGAGACCAGGTGATCGCCGTGGAACTAGGTGGCGGCGGTGTGTATGTCAGACGGCGATTGTTTAATGATAATGGGTGGGGTCACTTAATCGGCCGGAGTTAGGTTGGACGATGTCGTCATGGATGGGAAGATGACACAGATACGGTGGTGGTGAGAGAGGGAGCGATGGTTGAGATGCTAGACGCCGATGCTGAGGGCAGTTGATGGTGGAGTGGGGGCCTGCTCTGCGCAGGTGCTCGGTGTTTGCAGATCGTGTTCAGTCTGAACTTGCTCCGGCAACAAACTGGGGTCACGGTCTCTGGGCATGGTTTGGTCTGATGTGTGGCCATCAGATTAGGCTCGGAGGGCGGCACCGAGCAAGTGCATTGCCGACGTCAACATCGACGCTTTCGTTGGCGTCGGGTGTTGCTGCAAGCAACTCGATGTATAGTTTCCGTGCCCTCTTGTCATGCCATTTGTCTGTTAGTACGTTGGTAATCAAAATGAATTAACTCAAGCTCAGAAGTTCGAAAATCTGACCACGTTGCGCCAGTTTTTGAGTGAGACCCCACAGAGTGATAAAATTCTTCCATCAGATGTTGGTTCAATTGAGTTGAATATGCTGATGGTATCGTTTGTGGACCCGAGGATGATAGTGTGAGCCTGCGAAGCATGTGACGTCACCTTTGTTATGACGTCTGCCATATGATGTCTGTTATGACACGCGTCGGCACCACTTTGCCACAGGAAAGAGATGGAGCAGATCAGTATGCCCAAGTACGACATGCCCGAGCTGTCCGAGATGATGACGTCACTGTTCGGCGGCACCGACAAGAAGAAGGCACTCAAGACCAAAAAGAAGACCAGCTAGCTGTTTGGTGGAGGGTGACGCAGTCAGCTGACGTGGGCGCCAGGCCCGCAGCCTCTCTTCTCGTGACGTCATAGCACGGGCCGAGGGACGGCACTATAGCGGCACCAGCACCTGCAGCCACCCGCCCGACCCATCTCGTGACGTCAGAGTGCGGGCCGGGGGACGTCACTATAGCGGCACCAGCACCCACAGCCACCCACCCGACCCCTCTCGTGACGTCAGAGTGCGGGCCAAGGGACGTCACTATAGCGGCACCATTACCCTCATCCACCTGCCCGACACATCTTGTGACGTCAGAGTACGGGCCGAGCGGCGTCGCCATAGCAACAGGAGCACCCGCAGGCACCTGCCGAAACAGTGGCCTCGCGAGGGCGAACACAGTGGCGAGTGGAATTGCCGCCCCTCCGCTGCAGCCTTGAGGTGGCAGACTGGGCACTAGTCTTTGGCTGAGCTACAGCGTCTGTGGTTTATAGGGTGGAGACGGAGGCGTGATGCCCTGCCGTGTGACTGGCTGACCCTCAGTCCGCGTCAGTCCCCCCCCCCTCCCGCAGGCGGACGGTGGTGACGTGCAGTGACGCTGTGGGGCGGGCGGGGTGGGGCTCACTGCGACCGGTGTGACGTCACGGGAGCCGGCCGTACCGTGTCGAGCCCCGGGCCCGCGAGCCGCCCCGTCGGTCTCCTGCCCGGCCGTGCGTTCCCAGACTACTATAGGGGTTTATTGAGTGCGTGGTATGCATGTCGGTATGGTCGGGGATGTGTCACGCGGTGCCTGTTTGTGCGGTACTTGGCCGTTGTCCATGTCGGTCAGTGGTATGCGCGCGATGTTTACGGTGCATAGCTCGCTGTTGCTGTGGGTGGTATGCGCAGTGCGTCAGACGAGTGATCGTGTGAGCCGGCCACATGAGGGTTTGGCTTCTGCCAACACGGATTCCTTTCAAGCGTATAACCTGAGATCGGTTTATCTGCCCCTGGTCACGTGCTTCACCGATTTTGTCCACCAGATGCCTAATTATGCTTACCTCCTGCTTACATTTTGTGTGGTAGCAGTGTTGTATTACCTAATTGCGTCTATATATATACCTCCTGATTATTCCTTCGTTATTACAACACGGCTTCGTGCTGCCCACAATCGTTCCAACTATCTGAATGAGGATTACTGGAAAGGGGAATATTATGTGCTATGCTTTCTGTGTGCGTATATTTGGGTGCAATATTCTTAGCCAACGTTTCTCTGCTGTAAGAAATGTATGTGTTGTGTATGTGTAATGATGTGCCTGTGCAGGATGGACCGATATATTATGGGAGACTGGTGTGATTACCATCAACCATCAATGCGTGTTATGAACGCCGGAATATGCAATGCTTCGATTGTTTGCTTACATGACATTGAGCATCCAATGGACCATTCAAATGCTTACTTTTACCGTAATTTCTGTACTCGTATGTATGAACGTTTCGCAAGTTCTATTGGACTGCAGGTCGCCTACATTAGTTTTCACAGATGTGTGGCTCTACTCCTGACTGCCGGATATCGCTTAGTAAGGTACCCTGCAGCTGGTGGCCGTTCGATCACCAGCTGGTGCCGCTAGAGGTTTCAGATTTGGTGGATAGGTGACCCTGGTAGTGCCACGCAACTGATGATCGAACTAGATGTGTGAGGTTTGGTAGCTAGATGACGCTAGTAAGATGCCCTGGAATTGGTGCCCGAACCAGGGGTACCGGGCTTGGTAGCCAGATTATAGTAGTGCTCAGTGCTGCAAAGTTCAACGTGTGGGAGAGCATTGCGTGGAATTGCATGGCTAGGTAGCTTGCACCGTCGTAAGGACGGGTCAGCTGATCCCCCTGTCACAATCAGGGGTGTTATTTCGTATATTTTTTTCAGGTGCAAGTGCCCCTCGAATGTTTTCTGCCCTACCCCACTAAACTTTGGTATGGCACCCTACGGGGTGCGTCCCCCAATCCATTTGGTGCTGCCCATTGCCTTGATGTATTCCCCCCCCACCACCACCACCAAAAAAATTGTCAAATCAACACCCATGGTCATAATGATGGTAAGTTGTTTCAAGTTCCATTTCGGGTGACTGGAACGGTCGAAGCACTGAAAAGTTCTAACCAACTAAAAGCAACTAGCTAGGCTCCAAAGGAGAACCCATCACAACAAACACTTCAGCTGCTTCATGTGGATTGAGTTGACGTTCGGGTTTCCGTTTGTAAACTATGACCAAACTGCTCTCTGCAGCTCTGTGTACACCCTTGCACCCAACACGACATGGCGTTTGCTCGCCGTTTACTCACGCTAGTCCGTAGAGGACGGAATGTAACCACAGATCCGTTCTGCATGAGAGTTCGAACATCCATTCAGGAAAGTGGTATCCGCACACGCGGAATTCGCATAGCTGACCAAGTGCAAACACCGCCCCGGGAACTAGTGTCGCCGGAAATCAACATATCTTTCAACATTTCCAAGAAGAGTGACATCCCCACCGTACTATTCCGGGCGAACTCATTGGTGCGCACCACCACATGCGACGGACACATCATGATATACACTGGCGGCTCAAGAACAAACCAGGGTGTCTGATATGCGTTCGTTTCCGGACCGGTCACCGTAGGCTTTTCGCCCCCACCGAATGCACCTGTATATACGTCAGAGCTCATGGCGATCCTCAAAGCGCTTTGTTTCATCGAAGTCTGTGAATGCAGTCCCTGTGTTATCTTATCTGACCCACTGAGGAGCCTCTTGGCACTGGAACGTTTTAACCCCCAAGAACAAATTTTGCAAGGCATCTTACCCCGCCTTACTTCACTGAGAAGGGAGGGAAGACATCATTTTGCTGGACCCCAAGCCATGTCTGCATCCGGGGGAACGAGCTCGCTGATGAGGCAGCGAGGCGAGCGGCACAAAGACCCTATGTTCGTGCCCTTCCACTCCCGGCACAGGATTTCTACCCGACTATCTCTAAATACATCCATGAGAAGTGGCAACGCAGTTGGGACGCCCAGGGCACAAACTCAAACAAATCAAGCCGCACATAAGGCATTGGCCGTCGTCCTCCAGGAAGGTACGAGCCGAGGAGGTTGCATTAGCACATCTACGAATAGGACACAGGTACGCAACACACCGTGCCCTGCTAAAAAATGGTAGCTAGATTATATTATAGACTAGACCAGTGTGCCCACGATGCAACTCGTACCTGACAGTACATCATATTTTGGCATGTTACCTTTGCACACAGGACAGAACCTAATAGTGTGGGACTGTACTGTTATGGGCGCTAAATGACCTATACTGGTCAATGCGCCCAAAAAAAAACAATCATCAGCTCTATGTACAGAGAGTGTACTCTCTGTATGTCTGTAACTTACTCTATGACTATATCTGTAATTCTGTGATTCTACTCAGGAAAACACTACCCCTGTAAGTTTTGTTTGTTTATTGGTTGGTTCACGACACACTTTATGCACATTCACGGCTAATGGCCCACACTTTCGCCGGTGGGCCGCGGGATTAGGAAATGTCCTGAGTGGCGCTAGAGTCGAACCCGGGACCTTTGGTACCCATAGCCCGACACCTTAACCACTCGGCCATCTCCGCCCCACCCCCTGTAAGTTTAACTATTGGGACAATAGCAAAGCAAAATATCCCCTTGAAAATATTGGGTCGCTGTCGGTAAACGCGCTGAACCCGCCTCCAATGCGTGTGTGCGTGTGTGGGTGAGTTTTGTGAGCCTGCCACCGTGTTGGTGATGTCGGCTGCTCCCTCTAATGCCTGGCGCGAATTTTAGTGGTGGATGTCAGCACTTGCCGGAACGTGCCCGACACCAGCAATTTATCACCGTGTCCACGGATTATTGATTGCAGTTCTAAATCAGTCGTCAGAACATGGGTTCGAATCTTGATCCCTGGATTCTAATCAATGAAAAAGTAAATCGCTGTAGAATCATGGACCAGTAAAAGCGCTTTAAAGCCCTCAAAACCTCATAGGCCCTGAAAGTCGCGTAGTCGAGAAAAAAACGCGAATGGAGCGTTCGTGTTGGGGCACAAAACTATAGCACCAATAGCCAGACAAATCGAAACCGGGGCTCGAAGAATCACACATGGTCTGGCAAAGCGACTCTTGCCCCGAAATATTCCGAAGTCTCGCAAAAAAATGCACAGAGCCCAGAAAAGTGGAAACTCATCGGGGCTGCCAAATCTCGCACCTGGGCTTGAAAAAATCGCGCCACAGCCCGAACTAGTGCTGGGACCAAAGCATTGCGACAAAACAAAACAGTGCTTGGACCAAATAAACAACTAAACCCTAAAGGCGCACAAGGAGGTAGAAGCGTACCATGGTCCTCAAAACCCACCGTGTTTCGCAAAGACCAACAGTATTGAACTATTCCCTGGGACCATAAATAGACACGCCGGATGCCCTAAAGGAGAACACCAGAGGATTTTCAAAGGGCTCCGAGGCCCACAAAGCATACCGTGGCCGCAACGAATGGCATCTTTAAAAACATGGGAAAATATTTAAGCACATTCTTAAAGACGCACCGGCAACGCCAAAACGCCGTGCGTCGACAACAAAACAACAGCGTCCTGTGTTTGCTTTCCGTGCTTCACTTTCCGTGCTTCAATCGGTTCTTCCTAGGTTCCTTGAGAGCTTCCCAGCAATTCTTTCATGTCTTATCTAGCCCAAACACCCGCCACATACCGGCAGGATTAGCTTTGTGGCACCAGCGGCTCAGGTCCGGCACCCGCGGGCGTCGCCACAAATGTCAGATATTGGGTGGGGGGACGAGAAGTCGTTCGAGTCGCCTGTGTTCATGCAGAGCCGGAAGCATAGCATTAAGCTTCACGAAGTTTGGGGGGAGTGGGACGCATCATTCCCCGCTACCCTCCACGGTGACGGCGTTCGTGCCTGTACCTGTCTGGGCTGGCCGTCGGCGTACCGAGCAGTGCGCGACGCCGGCTGGCCGCCAGGCGACCTGCCTTCTCAACTTCTACCTCTACGCGCCATTCTTCAAGTCACCTCAACTGTCTCACAACTCGCCTCTACAAGACTCTTCTTCGCTTCCTCTCATCCGCACCACATTACTCCTCATACCCTTTCACCCTTAACAAACGGCACCAAAATACTGACACCACAAACGCCCTCCGGTAACGGTCGACATCACCTCACGGTGGCAGGCTGGCCAAACACAACGACACACACACTGTGACAGCCGTGACAGGTGGCGCCTCTGGCGGCGACACCTGTGCTCCCCGGAGGGGCTCCGTGACGAACACGTCAGGAAATGCCTCCCGGGCCGCGCTGGCGGTAGCGCTGTAGAAATCACCGCTCCAGTCTCCATGGAGCATCGTCCCGTCGAGGGTTTCGACATGCAGATGGCTGAGGCGGGATGTGTAGTGCTGTGGAGCCCGCGACATAGCCACTGCTTACAACTGCTACGCATTGTAACGCGGGATAATGAGAAAGATAATTAGTTGAGGAGGCCGGGCTATGGGTACCAAAGGTCCCGGGTTCGACTCTAGCGCCACTCAGGACATTTCCCAATCCCGCGGTCCACCGGCGAAACAGTGTGGGCGGCGCCATTAGCCGTGAATGTGCATAAAGTGTGTCGTGAACCAACCAATAAACAAACAATAGTTGAGGAGGCCACCCGATACTCCGAGGTCTACGACTGTAGCTTGTCGCCACCAAGAACGTAGCGTTGATATCTATGTCCGGAAATTGCCATGACTCGGGCTGGTCTCGCAGGACCTCAGCTGATCCCGGGCCGTACTAAAAGTTAAACCAATAAAACGCTTTGCTTCCGACGCGCTGTGGCGAGTGGGCGGTATATTTATTGTATTTGCCGATTCAAACGTGATTGGTCCTGTGTTGCCACTTTCGTGCTTCCTTTGCAGTGGTAGAGGGTACTCGTTCCCGACGCATTCGATTCATCTTTAACTCTTCGACGCTCCCACTTTCGACGCAAGTGGACGAATTTCTCGACCTAAAACAATACATTTACCAGCGTAGCCACAGCTCAGGAAACATGCTTGAAAGTTATAAATGAACCATTGTTGTTTGGACGGCAACAATAACCACTATTGTCCCGTCTGCACTACGCCCGGACAGTGACGCTACCAAGCCATCCTGAGCCCGGACCTCTCCTTTACCACGGTGAAGACAGAGTTTACAAGCATATATCAAGCACATCCACGTGGTCCAGAAGTATCGCAGCTAGCGCGAACCCAAGCCCTGAAACAATTTGCATTCATCAGCTGTCGGCACCAGCGAATTCAGCAGTGTTTCGACAGTCAGTTGATGCCTCATAGTCATATGCATTGCATTGCAGTCATATGGAATGAGAAAGCTCAAATGTCGATCGACCTGCGTATCCCCCTTCCGCTTGTGGATGTTCCGGCCTGCAATGGCCACTGTAAGGATCCGGGTGTCTGGAAGCACGGTGGTGCCACCTCAGACTGCCCAGGGCGTCCTTTGATTATTCAATGAACGTGTTCTTAGTAGAGCTAGAGATGGTAAGCCCAGCGGCTTGGAGGTCACAAGGTATAACCATGTAGCTGGTACACCGCCCCGCCTCAGCTGATACAAGCATCTCGCCAGGCGTTCTCCCCAGAGTGACGTTTTCCACCCCTAATAATGCTGGCAGTCGTCCTCGCGACCCGATGAAAGCGATCTTTGACCATTTCTGTTTGTTTGTTTATTGGTTGGTTCACGACACACTTCATGCACATTCACGGCTAATGACGCCGCCCACACTGTTTCGCCGGTGGGCCGCGGGGTTGGGAAATGTCCTGAGTGGTGCTAGAGTCGAACCTGGGACCTTTGGTACCCATAGCCCGACACCTTAACCATTCGGCCATCCCAGCCCCTCTTTGACCATTTCACCAGGCGTCATTTCACCACAGGGATGTATGGCACTTCTGGTCATTCGGCAAGGCGTCTTCACCAGGGGGACATCTGCCACGACTGATTATTGCGCCACACGTCCTCGTCAGGGGATGTGCATCCTGCCAGGTCATTCAGCAGCTACCTTGCTGGAGTCACGAATGTCGCAACAGTGCATCGGAGTGTCATTGTCGTCCATGGCAAACTTGATTCCTCCGCCCCTGTGTGGCATGTCACATATGGAATACAGATTTTACTGTTCAATGCAGTGCGAAGTAGTCGTTGAGTACGAGAATAAACCTTTTGTCATTTTGGGACCGCGTGACTTTTCTACTGCGCATTTGAAGCCGGCGTGACAATCATACAGCGAGCACACCGTGGCCGGTGTGCTCATAATAAGTGGCCGGTGGTGAGAGGCCCTGGACTGTTTTTACAGCGTCGTGGGCGCAGATGGTGGTCCGGCTTTTGAAACGCGGCCAATTTCCGGCCATGGCGGCTGGACGACATTCCGGCGAGGCTGGTGTCCGCCGCTCACCTGACCTGACCCGCCCCGCCCCTCTCACCACGAGAGACGGCTCAATTCCGGCCGTGTCACGAATGTAAGCGGCGCCAGGGTCGGGTCAGGGTGCCAGGTCAGGGTGGGTCAGTCGCCAGGGCCGCAGCGAGTCCGGGGAAGCATTCCTGACTAACTAACTAACGACCGGCCCGCCGACCGGGTCCAATCAGTAGTACACCGGTTTTCTGGGCAGCTTCAGCCATCAAGGAAGTCATCTGCCCTCTCCCACAACAAACTCCATGAGGTGACGCTCGTGGTGCTAGAGAATGCAAACAAGCGAGATGCGTGATGTGAATCACCTGGCTGGGCAGCTAAACGTCGTCTGGCTTCAATATTTTACGTGGTCTGTATTTTTCGCGGCACATGTCCTGCGATTCAATGTTTAGCGTGCTAAATATTTTGTGCATTCGATATTTTGCGATTCGACATATTGAGTGATCGATATATTGCCTGTTGCGCGTCTCTGACAATGGTCCGGTCACCACTGGCTGTATTTGTCGCAGAGCGGACCATCACCCGCCGCCCGCTGGCGCCGTACAATGTCCGACCTCGGCCGACCCCGGCCGGGCCGGTACCGCCGCACATCGGCCCCGAGGCTATGGCAAACCGAACCAGCTGAGTCAGCAGATGCAAAACAATCCCTTTACGTTGCATAAAAATAAACAAACTTCTCGACGAGAACGTAGTAATGTAACATTCAAACACACACGCCATTCCGGTCTGACTTTCGCACCAGTCGACAATAATGCAGGCCGTGACGGCAGCCGTTGTCTGACAAGCTGGCAGCCTCGTCAGTGCATGGGAAGAGGCTCGCTTTAACCGACATATGGTCACACTCCACGAACTGTTTACAAGAACTGCTGTTGCACCTGAACACACGCGGTCTCCTAACAATTAGCTGGGATCCCGTCACGCTAACAACGTTCGGAGGAGAACGCAGAATTAAGTTGGTTGAGCCTTTTTTGGAACCCAAACAAACCCTACTACCAACGCAAATATTACGTGGCCTTTGCTTCGCCGTTTCTCCGCGTATCTCTTCCCACGTGCACTGCTCCCCTCATGCGACATCGCATCGGCACGACCTGGCGCGGTCGGCAGTCTGATGACATCCGGCAGCTTCGTCCTCACTTGTCGCCCGTAGGTCAGCTCCGCCGGACTTCTTCCGGTGGAAGAGTGTGGGGCGGATCGGTACGCCATCAGGGGTTACCGCAGACTCTCCTACCAGCAACGCCGCTTCCCCACCGCCGCCCAGATCGCTTTAAGCAGAGTGCGGTTCCGGTGTTCGATAAGCCCATTTGCCCGTGGCCACAGAGGAGTCACAGTCAGATAGCTGATCTTGCGCGTACTACACAACTCCTCGAACTGCGGTGAGGTTGCGTTTCTGGTGCTATCCGCAGTTAGTGTTACCGGAAATCAAAGTCGCGCAAAAATCCTTTCCGGCTGCTGGATGATCACCCCGGAAATCGTGAACTGCATCACTTCAACCGCCGCCCAACGCGAGTACTTATCAATAACTACGAGTAGAGACTCTCCGGTGGGAATCGGTCCACAGAGATCGATGCCGACGTCCTCCCATGGTCCGGACGGCAGCTCGCTGGTCATCGCTGGATCTGGCGGACTTCCTGGCGACACAACCTGGCAAGTATGGCACGATCTGACCAACACCTCAGCATCTCGATCAAAGCCTGGCCACCCTACCTTGCTACGCAGACGTTGCTTGGAGCGCACGACTCCCTGATAACCTTCGTGAGCAAGGTGGAGGTTAAGCAGGGCTGTTGGAATAGCAAGTTGATTTTCACGCAGCACCATGACATACACACAGAGCTCGTATTCAATGGATATGTACGACCTGGGAAGTCATGAACTTTACCTCATGAGAGCCAATTCAGCACGGCGTGCAGCTCATCGTCCTTTGCTGTCTCTTCTTGAATAATTTTCTTTTTTAGTGCAACTGAAACCGGGTGTCAAGACACAAAACGGATGCAGTCCTCATCGCTTTTATGCACTCTAGAGGGTGGCACTTTTTGAGTCAGCCTACTGAGACAGTCGGTGATGTTACGCGATCCTATCAAAGTCGAACGGCATGGCGACCCTGCTGCGGACGAAGTATCCACCTTTCAACCCGCACTGGTGGCTTAGAGGAGAGCGAAAAATTACTTGCAGTGATGTACGGCCAGCGACCAGTACGAAGTCTATGCCGTACAAGCACATATGGAAACATTCACAACCCCATACAACAGCGAGAGTGTCACATTCAGTATGCGAATAGCGGCGTTCAATATCGGTCAAACCTCGGCTGGCGTATTCAACTGGTTGTAGCAGGCTATTAGTCTGTTTGCAATAGAACAGATCGAAGTCCAACTGGTGGCGCATCAACTACCAGCTCAGTCCCGGCGTCCTGCTGAAAGTAGGCTGGAGTTCTCTTTGCTTAGATAGGTGCTCCTTCAGCTGGATGAAGGCATCTCTCTCTAATGTGTCCCAACACCATTCAGTCCCCGACCTAGTAAGCTGCCTCAGAGGTGCCGCCAGTGTAGACAGGTCCGAGATAAACCGGCCTATAAAACTCACCGGACCTAGAAACGATCGTACTTCTGCGGGTGTGCTGGGATATCGAGATTTCAGGACGGCCTTGACCTCTTCGCCAGTGGCCTCAACTCCTTTTCCGCTGAAAAGGTGACCCATGAATCTCATCTTTGTCAAGTTGATACTCGTCCTTGTTAAGCGTCAGTCCAGCGTGCATCAAACGCTGTAATACAGCATCAAGACGTCTGTATTGCTCCTCGACCGTGATACCAAATACGACAATGTCATCGGCAATATTGCGTGCGCCATCACAGTCCGGAAGAACATGCTGAATGGTTCTCTGGTGGATTTCAGGAGCACATGAGATCCCGAACATTAGGCGCCGATATCGATACAGTCCGGTATGTGTTGCGAAATTTGTGACGCTCCTATAACCTTCATCGAGCTCGATTTGGTGAAACGATTGTGCTAAGTCAAGTTTCGAGAAAATAGCAGCACCGGTCATCTCATGTAACACGTCAATAGTGGCTTTCGGGCGTGGCTCTCTTTCGGCTGCGGTATTGGCCCCCCGCATGTCAACAGAGTCCAATATCCGCGTTCTTCTTCTGGACACACTATCGGCGACACCCAAGGCGTGGGCCCACTGACCTTTTCAATGATACCTCCCTGCAGTAGCTCCTCAAGCTTCTTCTCTACTGCCCGCTGGAGCGAGACGGGGATCCTCCGCGCCTTCTGCACGATAGGTTGGAAGTCTGGATCGATGTGCAGCTGCAGCTGAAGATCCTTCAACTTCCCAAGTCCCCTGAACAGCGATGAGTACCGGCCAGCAGGGAACAGCTGTGGAAACAGCTCACCCGAGGGCCAACTCGCAGAAGTCCTACCTTTTCAGATGTCTGCCTTCCCAGCAATGTTCTATGTGTTCCGTATATAACATGGAACACCACAGCAGGTACTGTGACGTAATTAAATGAAACCAGAGTCCTAGACTGACCCATCACACGCATTAGCGCTCCTGACCCACATGCATTCGACTTGTGGAAGCTTGGCAGCAATTCCTTGTTTTTAAAAACATTGAAGGTGAACTCACTCAAGGCATTTCAGGTGACGCCCAGCTAGAACCTGGCAAGTCTGATGACCAACCTGGATAGAAAAAGTTCCCGCCTTTAATGTCAATGCGAGTCCGAAGACGTGGTCCTCTAGTTCTGAGTCGCTGTCGCGCTCAGCACGACACGACCTGGACTGCTCTGCTTCTGGACCGTTATGCACCGGAAGTCTTGTGGCACATGTTCTGGATATGCCCCGGCATTTTGCATGCGAAACGCTTCCTGCCCACAGCAATGCAATAAACTGTCCCGTGATTGATCATCCCACAACGGAAGCAGTTCGTCTTACCGTCGGCTTGGGCCTGGACCGACCTGCCTGCAGGTCTCCCCAGGGCAGGACGGTCGGAGCATACGGCTTGGACCAAGTTAACCGGAGCTGCGGCGGCCCCTACAATACACTCACCTTGCAGGTCTCCATCCTCCATGCTTCTAGCGATCGTAATAGCTGTCTCAATAATCAGGTGCGACTCCCTCAAAAGGCTGTAGCATAAGCGATGACCGAGACATTTGTCAATTACACGGTCATATATCATGCCATTTTGCATAGATTCACATTCACACGTCTTGGCGAGCTTGTGCAATTTTGTTACAAAAGCATTGATATAAGAGAATAAGAGATTTAATATAACTTGCTTCCAGGTGCCAGGTCAGTATTTTTATAATCATGCATTCAAATTTGTTTTTCAGGCAGCTGGTGAGAGCAATAAGTCGAAAATTATTTGGGCCGCTGTGATCTTTGCCGGGTTTTGATATAGGAATACTGAATGTTTCTTTCCATGATTCGAGGTAAATATGGTCTGGCCATAATGAATGAAATGTTTTTAAGATACAACGTTTCGTGTGGTCGGGTAAATCTATAAAAAAAATCATGTAGATTTGAAAGCCCTACGTTAGTATTACCAGCGGACGAAATTGCCACCTCTAGTTCTGAAATTTGAAAAGGAGTATTGCATGTTTCAGTGTTGTCAGAATCGAATTGTGCTAAATCTGTGCGCGATGTGTGTTGTGCACTTTGTAAGAATTCCGGTCTCTAGCTGCTACTATAACTATTGTGGGTCATGGTGTTCACTATTGCGTTTTCTGTTGCCTGTAGTTCTGTAGCGGTGTCATTTTGGATTTTGTGGCCCGGGATTTTAAATGGGGTACGTGCAGACAACCGGCGGATAAATTGCCACATCTGGCTTAAGGGCGTCGGAAAGATGAGTTGTAAATGTTATGGCAATGAACGGCATCTAGAGTCGCGAATGATGCTTCGAGTTCAGGCTCGTTCATTGTTCTGGTTGATTCAATTTTGTTGACCAAGATGGCGTAAACGTTTTCTAAAGGCTTTCTCTGATGGCTATTGCCTGGCATACTTGTATTCATCACGAAGGGACTGGGGTTTGTTTTGTGATAGGCTTTGTATGTGGAATTGCCGCAGACGTTGCTTGTAAGTGTGTTCGTAATTATATTTATTCGTAAGAGTGTTCGTGATGTCAGTGTGTTCGTAATGTTCGTAAAATCGTAATTAAACGAATGTTTTGTACAGGAGAAATGTCCAAGTTGTATCATAGAGACGAATGTTCTTCAAATGTTGTCCAGTCTGACTTCGAAAGTTTCTAGCGACGGATATATTTTGGTTTGGTATCGGCAACTGTTGAAATGGTCTGCATTAAGTTGATGGGATCGCTATCAGGAAAATCGGTGTCTATGGTCCAATCAATATTGTTGGCCAGGACCGGAGAGCAAATTGTTAAATCAATGGTTGTTTCTGTATTGCGACCGAGGTGGACAAATGTTGACTCACCGGTGTTGAGTAATGCTAAATTGTGTCTGTCTAAGATGTGTTCAGCAATGCGTCCGCGAGTGTCTGTATGTGTATGTGTTTTGTCCCAAGCTGTGCTATGGGCGTTAAAATCGCCAAATAAAATTAAAATGTTCTTGAAATGTGCCATACGATTTTATAATTGTGTCAAAGTGGTTGTCTTGTCTGTGTGTGACCAAATACATATATCTATATTTCTACCGTGACGTCGTAAAGGCCAAGCTACGGCTTGTAAAGATGAATTAAGTGTAATGTGTGCATGTGTGGAATCATTGTCGATGTAAGGTGCTGTACCGCCACTGCGGTGTGATCCACGGACCTTGTCGTGACGGTATAGGGAATAATTTAAAATATTGAAATTATATGTATCGGTAGTCAAAATCCAGGTTTCCTGAAGTGCAATGAAAGTAGGAGTGAGTAAACTAAGGAATGCTTCAATTTCTGCCTATTTCGATAGCAAGCTCCGACAATTCAACTGTAAAAATACCGACGTAAGAAAGATAAAAAATAATGCTCGGTTACATCTTCCGGTGCATGTCTGGGCCAGGAGTGTAGTTCTGACGGACACGTAGGTTAGGTGCGAACGGCAACAGTAGATCCTCCTGAGCCGTCCGGCCAACCGGTGATCTGGGCAAGGTCACGGCGGCAGGTCACTACCGCGGGGGATGCCCGCCGGCTGGGAGTCGGTCGGGCCACGTGGGCGCCGGCAGGCACTGGACGCACAGGGCTCGATCGGCGGCCCACTGACTGGGAACGTGAATTTGCTCCAGCAGCCTAATGACCGCGGGGCATGTCACTCCTCCCTGGAGTGGTCCGCTTGCTGGGAACCGCAGTCGTCTGTATGTTGGGAGCCGGAGTTGTTTGTGTCGTGATGGTGATCGGCTTTAGTTTGGTGAATGGTGTCAAACGTGGTACAAGTTCTGTTTGTGTGGATATGTAATTAGTTTTAGCGCGAGAGGTGGAGGGAGCAATGGTGGTCGCCTGGACGTAAGTTTTGGTAGTCGGGAGGTGGCCACCGGGCCTGGAGGCTCAGGTCGTCGCCTTGACGGCACAAACCTCTTTTTCCCGTCTTCAGACCGGACAGAGATTTGAGGTGGTGAGATAGTCGGATATGTTGCAGCTGAGGCAGTGGGTAGGCTCGGAGTAGGTGGAATCAGGATGGGGAGGTTCACGGCACCTGGGACAGCGGGCTGATGTCGGATGTTGCCAACGAGGTGGGTCTTGGGAAGAGTGGTGGAGTTAAATGAAGGGAAAATAGGCTCGCACCACGTTTCTGACCGTCTATAAAGCAAGTGATGCGTCGGACGTGCGTCACGCCTGAGCTCCGCCTGGATATCTTCCTCGGACAAGAAACGGATCTCCGGTGCGAAGACAGTGCTCTTGGTGGTGTTGCGGTTGGAACCCAATTTTCCACACACCTTTGTGGTGCGGATGAGGGCTTTGGTTGAGGCTCGGAATTGGGTTTTGATGATTAAGGTTCCGTTGGCACGAGCGATGGGTGTCACCCGTAGAAACGAAATGCGAAATGTGCGATGGGTGCCTCCCCGTAAAATTGAACAAAAACACACGACCGCGATATCAGCAGTCAATCGCGTCAAATGACAGATCGGGTTAAGCTGTGATAGTCACACCAATGGGTGATGCGCTGATGACTGATCCTGATCCATCCATGACATGGCCACTAACAGGCACGCTGTCGACATCGAACCCACTTCGGGCGTGATCCGTTGTAAATTTTCTGCGGCCAGGATAGCCTCATTCGAGTCGGATGGGTCGGCGGCGGCGACATTTCCAGTAGTGGGGAGGGCGATTTGGACGGGCGTGGGTTCATCAACCGTGGGTCGTTACGTCATTTGCAGCCGACGTCGTGAAGCTTTTCCCGAGTCGGTG
Organism: Imbricaverruca yamaguchii; assembly: GCA_034440575.1. Taxonomy (NCBI): domain Eukaryota; kingdom Metazoa; phylum Arthropoda; class Thecostraca; family Neoverrucidae; genus Imbricaverruca; species Imbricaverruca yamaguchii. The sequence goes on along the minus strand of JAOTOL010001145.1, from coordinate 60,334 downwards.
CGACGGCAGTCGTATCAGCTGAGGTGACCGCAGCCCGGCATGGGCCGGATCCAAGGCGGGTCGAGAAAGTCGCGATTTAAATATCTTTGGTGGTAAGGGGTAAATTAAGAAAAAAAGTCCTGCGTTGGAACGGTTTATCGGATTTCCGTATATCTGTGGAGTCCGGGAATCGCAAGCGGAATCAGGTCAGGTCGGGCCAGACACAGTTGGTCATGGAGGTGTGAGCCCTGGTACGACCCCGTTGGTTGTGCTGCAGCTCTGGGATCAGGTCCGGTCATGTCTAACTAGGCTCAGTTGGCCAGTGGCGTGCTACCTTTGGTACAATCCCGTGAGTTATGCTGCTTCTCTCGGGTCAGGTCGGGTCAGGTCGGGCCGGGGCGAGTTTGTCGTGGCCGTGTGGCAAACTGGCACAACCTTGTGAATCGTGTTGCTTCTCTTCGATTGATTTCGATACAATGCCAAATGCACTATGACGACTGGACGCGTGCGTTTGCTGGACAATCGCTAACCTTGACCGGGTCACCGTCGTCCTGTTCACCAATCAGCGGCCGCGGGTGCCGCTTTTGTACAGTACAAGGCAGGCTACCGAGTGCCATAGCGACCGTTGACACGAGGAATGGCATCTCGGACACACTTTGCCACCGCAGTGGTGGATCTGCGGAACTAGTGTAGGGGTGTAAAACGCGACATGTGTAGGGGTGTAAAACACGACATAAAACACATGTTACATCGCAGCACATAACATACAGACGCAGCTGCCCTGTTCTCACTGTTGGTGTAGGGGTGTAAAACACGACATAAAACACCATGTGTAGGGGTGTAAAACACGACATAAAACACGACACGTGTAGGGGTGTAAAACACGACATAAAACGCCTGTTACATCGCAGCACATAACATACAGACGCAGCTGCCCCGTTCTCACTGTTGGCAAACACAGCCGCCCTTGGTACACTTGGTACACATCAGAGTACACAGTGTCGTTGCGGTATCACGTACGTGACCTGCATGGGACTCATGGCTGTACCGGTACGCTTAGCAGGAAGCTGAACGACTGACAACTGCGAGAGGTTTCTCAAATGTAATGCGTAACTGTTTCACCATGATCTCATGTTCAATCTAGAGAGCGTGTGTCGGGGAAGGGAAGTTAATTATTGACGTGACCATGATTTGCCCCGGAGTATACAAAACGACATCAAGGACCTTTCTGGCCTAAATTGAGACTCTTCTACACTCAAAAGTTTGAACTTCATCTAGGCGCATTTATGGACGAAAACCGGTGTAAAAAATGTAAAAGTATTTTCAGTTGGCCTGCCTTATCGTCATTTCCCAAGCGTTTGCCAAGTCCATGGTGCTCATCGAACTTCATCCCAGATTTATTTCACGCTAGACTATCGACTGCAGCTTATATTAATGGCTCGACACATCCAACCTGAAGTGAGTTAGGCAACCGAAAATAGTTCATCCTGGTCATCTGTGGCAAGCTGCGAGCACCCAACACTGGCGTGGCTTCTAGTTAATGCACCCTCCAGCTCCTGGAACACCTTGGTGTGAGTCTTCTAAAAGTCGGAATCCTCTATCGAAGATACCGGACATACCTCAGTGTCTCGCGGTACAGTCTAACCAGAAAGCTGAACGTATGGGGGTGCAGTCTACCCACAAAGCTTAGCACGCGCTCTGGAGAGGAGGGGGGCGAAATCCGCCTACACCTCCGGTTTTTCGTAGATAACTCCAGATTTTACCAGCTAATATACGCCTTTGTTTGTATACCTGCTTATAATTGACAGGCGCGTTGTTTCAAGTAAGAAAAATGAAAATCGACGGAAAGGTTTTTCGAGTTAGGGGTCGCTAAAGTCAAAACATTTAATCAGCGCCAAACCACAAATACCGGCGCTGATGCGCTTCCCGTATGCTGGCAAAAAAGAAGTGTTCTTGGCAAAACTATAGACTTGTTTGGTGTACATTATTATGCTATATTGTTTCAAAGTCATGTCAGGTCATCGAGATCAAGTCAGGTCAAGTTTATGACAGGTTAAGACACGTTCTGGAAGGGGGATGGCGAAATCCGCCAACCCCTCCGATTTTTCGTACATAACTCCATATTGTACCGGGCGATATACGCCATATTTTGTGCGTACCTACTTGGAAATGGCCGGCATATTGCTTAAAGTAAGAAAAATGAAAATAGGCCGACAACTTTTCAAGTTAGGGGCCGTTAAAGTAAAAACGATTCGCATCGCAAAATCACAAAAAAATCGGCGCTGATGCGCTTCCCGTATATTGGCAAAAGGGGACTGTTCTTGACAACGCTAGCGACTTGTTTGATGCATTTTGTTATGCTATATAATTTAAAAGTCATGTCAGGTCGCCGAGGTTAAGTCGGGTCAAGTTCATAATAGATTAATAGAACCAAACTTGGTCAACTGGAATGCTGTCAAAATTGCAAATGACTGTCATGCGATTGATGTCACTTTACATGTTACTCCCTACACATCCCGAAATCTACTGTTTGTCATTGTGTGTCTAAGGGTTTTCATACTTTATTCATGCATTTCACTCCTTACTTTGCGAAGCCGACTGTGCCAAACTGCCCAACGGAGCACTCGGGTGGGCAGCCCGGTTCCGGTAACTGGAGCAGGTAATGACCTAATAAAGTGCTCCTATATAGGTGACCTGAGGTCAAATGGTGGATCTGGCATCTGTATTGCATCATTAGTGATGTCCAAAACATCATTACCGCAAATTTTGGAGGATTGAAACAGTATCACATCGATCCATAATAATGACAAGCCAATCGACGCAAAACCAGCAAATTTGGTTATTTTGACATAATTTGACCTTGAAGATATTGACAGAAGGTCACGAAATTTGCCCACAATAGAGTTCAATGTCGTGTCCATCCACCCTACGATTTCCTTGCTCTAGCCTCAGTAGGGGCCGAGATCGTAGGGGGGGTGGAATCCACCCCCTTCCAGTGCGCGTAATTTTCCGAGGCCCTCCAGGGCGCGTGTTAGCATACAGCGGTATAGCTTATCCAAAAAGCTGAACGTCTAACAGTACAGCATACCCAGAAAGCCTAATGTACTGCCGGTGACTTTCTGTCGATAATCACCGGCCGTGGTCTAGCCGGCCGATCCCAGCAATGGCGCGGCCAAAAGACACGCACTTTTCCGTAGTGTTTCGGAAGTGTTTCGGTAGTGTTTCGGTAGTGTAGTAGCTGGCGTTGGTGAAAACTCGCCGTCACTGAGGCGACAAATTCAGTTTCCTGAAGGAATGGTTGGCTTAGAATAGTGGTGCCCGGTGATATAGCGGCGCCGCAAATTTGCATTCGAAGAGGACGATCACTTGGTCGATTTCTTTCCTGCAAGGCCATTTGGCAACTATGCAATTTCTGAACTCGAGCGATTTTCCGCTCAACAGCACGTCGGAGGACATCGCATAAAACACGAACCGGATGAGGTGTGGGTGGATTCACCCCTGACGACCTGGAGAATCGCTGAGGCTTGAATAATCAGATTTGGACGGTACCTACGGCTGCAGGGAACTCGCTTCGGAATAGAATGCATGAGCCTACGTGAGTAGCTTCAGGATCAAGTGAGATTGAGATCGGCGATCTCGTCACGCCAACGCACCGACGAGGCCTCTGTGACCTCGAGCGGTCAGCCGGTCGACCGGAGGCCGACCGGCCGACCAGAAAACATTGCCGTGAGCAATACTGTCCGGTCTGTCCCACGACGCCGTCAGCAATACTGGCCGGTCTGTCTCACAGCACCGTCAGCAATACTGGCCGGTCTGTCTCACGACACCGTCAGCAATACTGGCCGGTCTGTCTCACGACACCGTCAGCAATACTGGCCGGTCTGTCTCACAGCACCGTCAGCAATACTGGCCGGTCTGTCTCACGACACCGTCAGCAATACTGGCCGGTCTGTCTCACGACACCGTCAGCAATACTGGCCGGTCTGTCTCACGACACCGTCAGTAATACTGGCCGGTCTGTCCCACGGCACCGTCAGCAATACTGGCCGGTCTGTCTAGCGGCACCGTCAGCAATACTGGCCGGTCTGTCCCACAGCACCGTCATCAATACTGTCCGGTCTGTCCCACAGCACCGTCAGCAATACTGGCCGGTCCGTCCCACGGCACCGCCAGTAATGCTGGCCGGTCTGTCCCACGGCAACGTCAGCAATACTGGCCGGTCTGTCTCACGGCACCGTCAGCAATACTGGCCGGTCTGTCCCACGGCACCGTCAGCAATACTGGCCGGTCTGTCTCACAACACCGTCAGCAATACTGGCCGGTCTGTCCCACGGCACCGTCAGCAATACTGGCCGGTCTGTCCCACGGCACCGTCAGCAATACTGGCCGGTCTGTCCCACGGCACCGTCAGCAATACTGGCCGGTCTGTCGCACGGCACCGTCAGCAATACTGGCCGGTCTGTCTCACAACACCGTCAGCAATACTGGCCGGTCTGTCTCACAACACCGTCAGCAATACTGGCCGGTCTGTCCCACGGCACCGTCAGCAATGTTGGCCGGTCTGTCCCACGGCACCGTCAGCAATACTGGCCGGTCTGTCGCACGGCACCGTCAGCAATACTGGCCGGTCTGTCTCACAACACCGTCAGCAATACTGGCCGGTCTGTCCCACGACGCCGTCAGCAATACTGGCCGGTCTGTCCCACGGCACCGTCAGCAATACTGGCCGGTCTGTCCCACGGCACCATCAGCAATGCTGAGGAGACACGACGAGATCCGACAGCTATAGAAACGGCAGAGAGGAACTGCCATTCACTGGCGAGCAAACGTCGGCAGAGGCCAGCAGAGACCGGCAGAGGCCGGTAGAGGCCGACAGAGTCCGGTAGAGGCCAGCAGAGGCCGGAAGAGGTCGGAAGAGGTCGGCAGACAGCTGACCGTGGCGCTGCAGGCTCATCGCTCCGTCGCGCCGATATCGGCAGATCTCCCCTATGTCACGATCGCTGGTACCTCAGCCCATCCCGCGGCTCACCCCGAGACCGTCGAGTGTAGTCAGAGGGCACAGCCGCGGGACAATCTCGGCACCACCTCCAGCTGGTGGCCATCGACAGAGGTCAGAAGTGAGAAGCAAGTGAGGTGAGAAGCAGACCACACCTCCAGCTGCACAGTCCGCCGCGCTGTAATGTCAACATCTCACTTACACCATCAAACATGTCTGTATTTGTTCGGCGAAATGTTGTCTGGTTCCTCTCACAACACACATTTCACATTGGGCGAGAAATTAGTGGCCATGTTGGTGCGATTCTTCACTGTTGTCATGGCATGAAACGTTCCGAATATTCCCTTGAAGAGTGCAACATTTCTGCAGGATCTAGAATCCAACAGAGGTACCAATCGAACAAGCATGATTCATCAATTCGTTGCCGCACGTGGGCCATCAATTCGAAATGGGTCATTACCACGGATCAATTGGCGTGTCGCTGGCGATATAAACCATTGACAGGTCGGAGTGGCTGATATATTGGACTAGGGTGATACGATGTGGAGGAAGAGAACGCCGCACTGGCCAGGGTAGTGGCCGCTCCAGTTATACTTCATCTGAGGTAAGATCAATCACGAAATAGGGACGCGGTGGTTGTGAGATAATCGAAATGCAGGCGCAACATATCCAGAAGAAGGTAGTCACCTGGAGCCCAGATACCATTCGGAAGCGTGTCAAGTGAGTACATCCAAGCCAGCGTTCATGTAACTTGGGAACACTTCGGCTACAGAGCTTTCAGCTTAGCAGATGTCAAATATCTGTTAACAAAATATTTAAATCTTAATGGATCGTTTCGTTGCCAACGGGTTCGTTTGTTCGAAATAGCCTGGCAATTAGCTGTTTAACAACTGGTAATTGGCAATGGTTCAATTAATACGCGCTATTGTGTGCAATTGACGTGACCTTAAGTCAATATTTTCAAGGTCAAATGAGGACAAAATAGCAAAATTTTATGGTTTTGCGTGGCTTGGCTTGCCAGCCATTGTTATGGATCACTGTGATTGTGTGTAAATGCTCCAAAATTGGCATTAATGATGTTTTGAACATTACTAATGATGCAATACAGATGTCAGATCCGCCATTTGACCTCAGGTCACCTTATAGGAGCATTTTATCAGGTCATTACCTGCTCCAGTTACTGGAACCGGGCTCCAAACCCAACTGCTCCGTTGGGCGGCTCGACACAATCGGCTTCGCAAATAAAGGAGTGAAATACATGAATAAAGTATGGAAATGCTTAGGCACACAATGACAAACAGTAGATTTCTGGATGTGTAGGGAGTAACATGTAAAGTGACGTCAATCGCATGACAGTCATTTGCATTTATGACACATTCCAGTCGACCAAGTTTGGTTCCATTAGCCTGTCATGAACTTGACCTGACTTGACCTCGGCGACCAAACATGACTTTTAAATTAAATTATACAGCATAACAATATGCATCAAACAAGTCGCTATTGTTATATGTACGAAAAATCTGAGGGGTTGGCGGATTTCTCCATCCCCCTTCTAGGACGAGACTTAACCTGTCATAAACTTGACCTGACTTGACCTCGATGACCTGACATGACTTAGAAATAATATAGCATAAGAATGTACACCAAACAAGTCTATAGTTTTGCCAAGAATACTTCCTTTTTGCCAGTATACGGAAAGCGCATCAGCGCCCATATTTGTGGTCTGGCGCTGATAAAATTGTGTGACTGTAGCGACCTCTAACTCGAAAAAATGTTGGGTCGATTTGCATTTTTCTTACTTTACACAACGCGCCGGTCATTTATTAGCAGGTACACAAACAATGACGTATATCGTCCTGTAAAATCTTGAGTTATGTACGAAAAACCGGAGGGTTGGGCGGATTTCGCCGCCCCCTCCAGGGCGCGTGTTAAATCTCAATCATTCATAGAATCATAAAAGTGAAATGTCAGTGGTATGGCACAATATAATGAAATAGCGAATTTCCTGACATGCAGCAACAGCAGGAGACAATATGTCAGTTCGATTACGAGCGTGCCGGCTATTGCGGTTAATGTCAGTGCTACGAGCGTTTTACGAACGGCAGCTGAGGAGCCCGAAGCAAGGGACCATCCATGAGGGGTCAGCTGGGTGGAGGATGCCGCGCGGAAAGGTTGGATGCGGCGCAGACTGAGCCGGAAGTGTGCGGAGAGAACGACCATGTGATACTGAGCTACACCTACGTTAGTTATATATAACTCCACACAGTGCATGTGAGCTGCATGGAAGGGTCAAAGTGGGATTAGAGGTGCCCCTCTTAGAGCCATACTATGGAGGTCATGTGGATGAGTTGCAAGCAATAAGTAAAACCCGGCAATTTTGCGGTCGGCTATAGATAACCCTCGACAATTTCCGGTTCTGGCTATTATATCTGGCAGATATATGAATCGCTAGCCAGAAGGGACTATATTCGCCCTTTACTCATCGGGCAAGAGCGGTCCCTGTAAAGTAGTTTTTATTGTGGTGCAAATGTCCAGCAGGCTATTAGCCTACATATGCACTTTGTTTACTCTCCTGCATTTACTTTATTAACTCTCCTGCACCTGTTAGTCCACCCATAGGTAAGTATTGCCCGGAATGTTCCAGCACATACAAAAATCCCTTTCCTATAGCAATTTCCATGCTAGTTTTCTTACTCTACTGCGGTGATAGCATTGTGTACCAACAAGAGCTCTCTCCAAGACCACTCCGGGCTGCGGTGACTAGCGACACAGAGAGCGTCATTTGAGCGGTCAGTTCGACAAATGTATAGCATCATAATCCGACTCAGATGGACGGTGCAACAAATCATTTCAGTGCTCGTGTCCACATCCAACAAGCTTGCTTCGATTGTTTGGACTCGTTCCCCCGAGTATAATGGTTGCGAGCCTACACCACTTGTCCACAAAAACAGTTGGTCTGCCTGAGTTGTCAGATTGGCATTTTGTGCTGTCAGCTGGCCCATTTCGTCGCTAACAATTCGGACATGCATTTGAGTATTACTTGCCTCGATCTTCAATGGCATTCAGAAGGCCTCGTTCTTTGCATCAGTGTTATTCCCACATGGCACCAAGACGTCGCATTTTGGGAACTCGTGTGTCTCTAACCTGTACAGAATTAACTGAGTGTCTGGATGGCTTTTGCTACACCAATTATGTGTGTCTTTTCACGTATTTCCTGTACGCCGTCATTCTAACTGCTGACACTGACATTTCGTTCCTTAACACTTGGGTTCTTTTTGCACACAGCAAGATATATTCTGTGCCATAAAATGGCGTGGTATCTACAAAATTGTCCAGGTATCATTCACCCGATTGTATCATGTGTGTCACCAATGGTGCGCGAGAGCCTTCATTCCTTGCAAAGCTGATGGTAATGCAGTACCCAGTCAGATCCCGGCACCACCGCTTCTCCAGCGGCCGGAACTAAGCCACGTGGCGATATCTAGGCTCCCCCGTCAGCTGGGTCCGTCTGCTGATGACGACGAAGTCGCAGTGGTAGGATCCAGCACAACCACCGGTAATATCCGTCTGTGCTCTTAGCCCATAAGTATGCGGGGTAGTTCACAATGGAGCAGGTTTATCTCTGATATTGTTTTGTTTGGTGTTGTGGCATTGTGTACAGCTAGTGTAGGGGTGGCGGGTCTGCCGTCGGTGGGGTGTCAGGGGTGGTGGCGGGTGTGGGTGTGCGGGGTGTAGTGGGGGTGTGGGTGTGCGGGGTGTGAGTGGGGTGTGGGTGAGTGGGGTGTGTGTGTGTGGGGTGAGTAGGGTGTGTGGGTGAGTGGAATGTGTGTGTTAAATGTATTTTAGATCTAGCCTAAACTGGACTGGAACTGATTGCACTACTTGAACTGCTAAACTTATTGAGGGCTTGACCTAACTCACTCCTTTGTTGATTGTGGCTATGTCAGTGGTGCATTGTGTTGTTTTTCGCCGCCAACTCCACCACACATTCCCCAAACCCCAGCCGACGCGATGTTGGTTTGAGTTGCCGTCCCTAACACGAATTTATATATGTGCGAGGTCAAAGTTTTGGGAACACCATATAGGTAAGTGAGAGTCTTTAGCCAGATTATAATTAATACGTTGCATTAGATAATTGATGAGAATGAAGTTTGTCATTGGTTTGAATGCCATGTCCCGTGTTGGGACTTTTGGACGCCAGCAATAGTATAATTAGGTGCAATGTACCGCACGAAGCAGATGCCTGTGTTGAGCCCCAAGCGGCTTCCGCTGATCCTTAAATCTACCTACTCATGCTCATTCCCCTCATTCACTTCACGTTCGCTCGCCCGATTCATGCTCCCCTAATTAATTAATGAATTGCTTGGTCCCCAAATTTAGCTCCCGACCCACCCCTTTCAGCGGTACACAAACACAGATCGACAGACCAATGCTCTAATTTTGATGGTACGTTGGCCGAACAAGCAAACCTCTCACCGCCAATCATGGCTGGCCTAGCCATTATTGGCAGCGTTTCTCGCCTGGACAAAGTCTTAACTGCAACGAGGGGGCTCATCGCACTGGCTCCGAGGGCTGACACAAATGCTCTGGTGTCTTTAACCGACATACCTAGCCTTAAATTCGATCGATGCCGCGCCGGACCTTATTCGTCGTACACTTGCGACCAGGTCTGACGCATCCCACGGGTGGGCACGGATCCCTACCACGTTGGGCGCGCACCCGGTCGTCGTTATAACTAGCCGGCCCTACCATTTTTTAGCCTCGGGCTTATGGAAAACGCGTCCATGTGTCCCTCAAACTGTCTGCACCATCCGTTCCCACGTGCAGAGTTCGGGGTGGACAAATTTCCGGGTAGTGGTTTGCCTATGCCCTATAGTCCGGCGCCAGACTTACGGCGAACGCAATGTGGTGGCCCCTTTATCGGCCCCTCCCACATGTATACCTTCTTCGCCCCCTCACCTGCACCCCTGGATCGCAGAGGCCAGCGTGATTTTGCGGTCAAAGATCCAGAGCAGGTGAATTAATTCCCCCGAAGTGTCCGTTCATCGCGCCGTCTCGCAATCAGGTATTATCCAAACGCACGTCATATATATAACAACAATAATATTCTAGACAATTTAACTAGCTTCAACAGTCACTACCACCACCCGGAAACGTTCAGTCCATAGGAGGACGGCTCGCAGGTCGGCTGCCTCGCTTATAAGATGTCTTTATAGTACAAATTGATATCATGCACATATCCAAACATTATTGTGTGAATCATTCCACCTTGTCGGGAAGTACCCACGGTACTATCTCCGTCTACGGGTCGGCTGTTAATAACCTGGTCAGAGCGAACAGCGCGCCGCGCACCCCTCATCGCCCGCGGCACGGCCGCCAATTCAATTCTGGACGTAAATATCCTTCCCTCCTCGCACCTGGTCGCTGAGGTACTTACCACGCGGGCACAGTTTCAAGAGGGTCGTAGTTCTCACGTCATCTATTGGTGCACTCTATCTTATTTTATCCTGAACTTATCCTATTTGGTCCACCCCCTCCCACGAGACGGGTCGCTCCGAGCAATGAATTTGGTGAGAAGGCAGAAGCTGCGGAAGAGAATTTAGGTTGGCTCGGAAAGGTTTGGGAAAGAGGATGACATGTCAGAAGTATAACACTCACATGACTGATGGTGAGTAGCGAGTGGCCTCAGCTGAGCACTTCATCTCCTCCGTCCGAAAACTCAGCCATCTGGCCACCGCTGGACGCCCTTGAGGCGTCGGTCCGGCGTCCACTGCCGCGCGTCTTCCAGTCCCCTCTGCGTGTCTCTCCCTCCTTTGTCTGTCCTGTCCTGCCCTCTTGAATCTTCTGTAGCCCCGCCTCCTTTTTTCTTTAGCCCACTACCAAGGCTTTGAAGTGAGCTCGCGCTCTTGATTGATTTTGGCTTTTGCCGCCTGGAGCCTTCATGGCGATTTTTTTCTGGCTTGGGTGGCGACGTCTTCAGGTCCGGGCCACCGACCTCACGGGCCGATGACCCTTCTGCCGTAGGTGATCCAGCTGGTGTTTGGACCCCTGTCTGCCAGCTGAAGGGGCCAAGCCATTACTCGGGTTTGCTCTGGATGTTATTGCCGGAACCGCCTTCTGATCTTGGCGCCGGCGCCACTCGCGTTTACCTTGGCTTTCAGGGCAAACATTTGTAAGGAAAGGGGAAGTTGGCCTGGATCTGGCTGGACGTCTGGCTGCGTGTTCAGATTGGAAAAATATACAGATTTTGGTGCCGAAAAAGTGTAAGCCTCCTTACACTAGCACATCATTTTGTGCTGTTCGTCCTCATTGACGGCCGTACATTTTATACTGTCCGTCCTCATTGACGGCAGTACATTGTGTACTGTCCGTCCTCGTTGACGACTATGCATTTTATACTGCCCGTCCTTATTGACGCCCGTACATTTTATACTGCTCGTCCTCATTGACATCAGTACATTTTGTACTGTCCGTCTCCATTGACATCAGTACATTTTGTACTGTCCGTCCTCATTGACGGCCGTACATTTTGCACTGTCCGTCTTGATCAAAGGCCATACATTTATCCGCACAATCAGCGTTTAATCGCCCGAGTGTGATACTGTCCCGTCAGGAGACTGCTGTGACATTCATCTAACAGTTGTGGAGCCCGGAGTATAGCTCCAGAACATAGCAACCCTAGATAGTGTGATAATGTCCCGTCAGGAGACTGCTGTGACATTCATCTAACAGTTGTGGAGCTCGGAGTATAGCTCCAGAACATAGCAACCCTAGATAGTGTGATAATGTCCCGTCAGGAGACTGCTGTGACATTCATCTAACAGTTGTGGAGCCCGGAGTATAGCTCCAGAACATAGCAACCCTAGATAGTGTGATACTGTCCCGTCAGGAGACTGCTGTGACATTCATCTAACAGTTGTGGAGCTCCAGAACATAGCAACCCTAGATAGTGTGATAATGTCCCGTCAGGAGACTGCTGTGACATTCATCTAACAGTTGTGGAGCCCGGAGTATAGCTCCAGAACATAGCAACCCTAGATAGTGTGATACTGTCCCGTCAGGAGACTGCTGTGACATTCATCTAACAGTTGTGGAGCTCGAGTATAGCTCCAGAACATAGCAACCCTAGATAGTGTGATACTGTCCCGTCAGGAGACTGCTGTGACATTCATCTAACAGTTGTGGAGCTCGGAGTATAGCTCCAGAACATAGCAACCCTAGATAGTGTGATAATGTCCCGCCAGGAGACTGCTGTGACATTCATCTAACAGTTGTGGAGCCCGGAGTATAGCTCCAGAACATAGCAACCCTAGATAGTGTGATACTGTCCCGTCAGGAGACTGCTGTGACATTCATCTAACAGTTGTGGAGCCCGGAGTATAGCTCCAGAACATAGCAACCCTAGATAGTGTGATACTGTCCCGTCAGGAGACTGCTGTGACATTCATCTAACAGTTGTGGAGCTCGGAGTATAGCTCCAGAACATAGCAACCCTAGATAGAGTATAATATAATGTCCCGTCAGGAGACTGCTGTGACATTCATCTAACAGTTGTGGAGCCCGGAGTATAGCTCCAGAACATAGCAACCCTAGATAGTGTGATAATGTCCCGTCAGGAGACTGCTGTGACATTCATCTAACAGTTGTGGAGCCCGGAGTATAGCTCCAGAACATAGCAACCCTAGATAGTGTGATAATGTCCCGTCAGGAGACTGCTGTGACATTCATCTAACAGTTGTGGAGCCCGGAGTATAGCTCCAGAACATAGCAACCCTAGATAGTGTGATAATGTCCCGTCAGGAGACTGCTGTGACATTCATCTAACAGTTGTGGAGCTCCAGAACATAGCAACCCTAGATAGTGTGATAATGTCCCGTCAGGAGACTGCTGTGACATTCATCTAACAGTTGTGGAGCCCGGAGTATAGCTCCAGAACATAGCAACCCTAGATAGAGTATAATAGAATATAGCCTCCCCTAGTGCTGCTAACTCAGACTGGAGCGAAACCCAGACAAAAGCCCAAGGTTATGTTGCAATTTGCAATGCTTGAACTTCATTTGCAAGAAGAGGGTACTGTGACTAATCAAGCCATATGAGCTGTTGAAAAAAAAAGAAAATTCGTCTTTAATAGTTCCGCAACAGTCACGTGGCAGCAGCAGTTCGTCAAATACCAATAAAATACGGCAAGATACGACAAGAATTATGTGAAACACCAAAGGGAACTTCCAAACATAATTCAACAGAACATAACCGAAAACACAAAATGTACGCAAACAGCGTATTTTACGAACTAGTGGTTCACTCATCCCTCTTTCACAACGAGAATGCATTTACGTGCTAGTACACTGTCCTGAAATCTTGCATGCATTTGAATTGACCGGCTACAGCGTTCACTCATCAAAGGAAGTCGGGATAGGGGGTGTAATACTCTTCTAGGTAAGGAACAGGAATGGATTGAGTAATTTAATCAGGGGAAGTTGCATGGGAGGCGCGCCTTTCTCTCCGAGAGACCTCACTGACTGAAAAACTCTTGGAAAACGTCGCACCGCAAATGGATGGTAATTTCAATGGATGGAATGGGGCTGTTGCTAGGTGTTTCAGATCGTATCAAACACCGCGACACAACACACAGCCCGTCTTCTGCCCTCACTCGACCAGCGGTAGACACCGCGACACAGCACTCGGCCGTCTCCTGCTCTCACTCGTCAGCGGTAGACACCGCGACACAACACCCAGCACGCCTCCTGCCCTCACTCGACCAGCGGTAGACACCGCGACACAACACACAGCTCGCCTCCTGCTCTCACTCGTCCAGTGGTAGACACCGCGACACAACACACAGCACGGCTCCTGCCCTCACTCGACCAGTGGCAAACACCGTGACACAACACCCAGCCCGTCTCCTGCCCTCACTCGACCAGTGGCAAACACCGTGACACAACACCCAGCCCGTCTCCTGCCCTCACTCGTCAGCGGTAGACACCGCGACACAACACAGAGCACGCCTCCTGCTCTCACTCGTCAGCGGTAGACACCGCGACACAACACACAGCACGCCTCCTGTCCTCACTCGACCAGTGGCAGACACCGCGACACAACACACAGCACGCCTCCCGCTCTCACTCGACCAGTGGTAGACACCGCACCACATCTGACGCAAGACTTCCTGCTATCGCTCATCCAGCGCCCGTAATTGTGCTGTGAAACACTTCCATCGCTGGGGGACGCGACACGTATCGGCCGCTGATGAACCGCTCCCGATGGTCCTGCGGCCTTTCAGCCCAGACAATCCACTGAGATTCAGCTGCGACACTCGGGTTTGCACCGGATCACTTCACACGCGCTGCAGTCGGTCGGACAAGATTCGGCGACATTGGTGCTCATCCTGTGGTGCTTTTGTGTACAATGGGCCAACACGTTCTCACGCCTCCAGAAATCATCGGAAGTGGTCACACGCGGACACAGGCCGCCGACCGCACAGCACGAACCGAAGGACAGGCCACCGGTCACACAGCACGAACCGAAGGACAGGCCGTCGGCCACACAGCACGAACCGAAGCACAGGCCACCGGCCACACAGTACGAACCGAAGCACAGGCCGCCGCCCGCACGCCACGAACCGAAGCACAGGCCACCGGTCACACAGCACGAACCGAATGTATCAATACAGGCACCATGCAGCAGAGTTGGAAACCAGTCCAATTCCCTACGCACGGACCGGCCGTCAATTATGGATCCGTCAATCCGTCAATCCATCAATCCGAAGCCCGTGTCCATTTCGGCCCAGCCACAGCAGGGAAGAATATTTATAGCAATTGTAGGATGTTATAGCAGATGTATTGGGTCGGTAAGACAAAATTTCTAGCCTTAAGATACTGGTTCAGTGATGTTTGTGGATAGTAGATTAATGTCACCAGCTGGAACATTACACTCATGAATTCCCAAAAGATATAAGTTAGAAGCATTTCTACCAGACTAGTCATTATAGGTGACACGTATGTTGATTGCATAAACCCTGCATGGCATTGTCATCTATTACGTATCATACCTACTACATATATTTTGCCAATAGCATCATATATTGCCGATAACATATCTCTGATGTCAGGGCCCAACCTGATTTTTTGTGGTGTCCAACTCACCAGGGAAATCGGTAAGCTTCGTGAAAATACAGCACCTTCTTGAAGTTTTCCAGCTTCTGCATCCGGCGATATCTCCATCGGATTTATCGGTTCGCTCGTCAGTGCCCCCACGGGTCCGCCGGGTGGGGGAAGGGGGGGGGGGTCTTCGCCGAGGTGCATGCCACCATGGCCCATGGCATGTCTGACAAATCTGCCGGTCTGACCGCTCCTCAAATATGTCATGTCTTTGAAAGAGATGTTCAGCTATTGATGGGATTGGCAGGAAGATCAAGGAGGTGAGGAGACTATTGTAACAGAGTTGCTAGATACCATGCCCGGCACATGTCACGCCCGTACATGTCCGTCCGGCGCCGGCGACGCCGTCACCGGCCCTCGTCGGAACCGAGTCAGCATTGCCGGGCCGACGCCCGACTCCTGTGACCTGTACCGGCCTTCCGGCCGTGTCTGAGCCAGGGCTGTGGCCAGACCCCCGCGAGGAGACGTTTCTGGACTGTCGAGCCGCGCGGACCTGTCGCTGTCGGCCGCGTGCGTAAATTAACAACTGTATTTCGGCCTCCAAATTGAGAACTGAAAGTCATTGCTGTCGGCCTGGAACATTATTGAGAGTGTCTCTATATATTCACTGTACGTTCTGCACAATATATCGTGCAGAGAAGATATCATTTTTGGCATTCGGAGTTATCGCGACGCGCTGGTCCTCTAGTCTATCACGAGCCAAGAAGAAGGACCTTCACTACAACTGGTACCTGAGTGACCCGGATTCGACTGGTGACTGCGGATTCAACTGGTGGACTTCGTCAACAACGCAGAACTTCAACGCGCCATTCAGCACGGACGGGGAAGGGAATAAGTCTTCCGCACCATTAAGTAAGTCCGAGCAATATCCCAAAATCCTTCCAAAAATACCGCCTCCGATTTTCGACCACGAATAGAACTGTTAAAAATTGCATAATCGTGTCGTATACCTGCTGTGTGCCGAATATTGTACGTGTGATTTATCGTGTGAACTTGGAACTAAACTTGAAACATTTAATTCTCCACAAGGTGAGCGAAAATCTCGAAATTTTGGGAGTAAAAAATTTTGTGAAAAATAAAAGTAAAACGTAACGTAATTAAACATGACTGAAATCACCTTTGACAGACTGGCGGACAGCTTCAACAAAATTCGGTTGGAAATGAGGGCACAAGGCATGACGCAAAATATCAAACCTTTTTCTGGGGAGAGTCATAATAAACTGTGCGATTGGATTCGCCAATTGGACCGCATCAGTTTTAGTATGGATGAAGAATATATGCAAATTATTTGCATGAAAACGCTTTCTGGACCTGCAGCCGAATTCCTGCAACGCGTACTCAGTCAACAACGAACTATGACGTGGGCACAAATTAAACAGACGATGCGAGAGAGATACTCGGACCTTTCGGACCAAAAATGTTCTCAGGAGAGTCTGAGAAAGATGAAACAACATCATGGCGAACTGGTGCAAAATTTTGGAGAGAGACTGCTCGCCCTGGCACGTGAAGCGTACACGGACTTGGCAAATCCAACCACTCAGGACATTTTGATAGACGTTTTCAATAGAGGCGTGCATAGTAGCTCGTTAGCAAATAAACTATACAGGCAACAGTTCCGAACTCTGGAGGATGCCATCCAATTTGCAGTAAGGGAGCAGAAAGTAAACAGGGTTATTGAGTTGTGTAGAGGTGTCCAGAAAGAGGAACCAATGGAAGTTGATGAGAGTCATGTGGAAAAAGGAGACGACAGGATAGACAAATTGGAGAAACTTGTGTTGGCGATAGGCCAATCAGTGGAAAAATTAGCGAAAGAACCAGAGACAGTGAAACATTCCAGTAACAGCCATCCTCAGCCTGGACCCCGAGTATTTAGCCCATCACAACGTTTCTCCCGACCGCCGCGAAACTACCCCTCTGGACCCCACTATGGACCCCCTAGGCCACGACCCCCCATGGGACCTAGCATGTGGAGAGCACCACCAAACCCAGCCTACCGTTGGACTTCCGACGGCAGACCCATTTGTGTGCGGTGCGACCAAATTGGTCACATAGGTCGGCAGTGCCGCTCCGGCCCAAATCCCCCTAGACAGGCGGGAAACTAAAAAGCTCCGTTGTGAATGACCACCACAATGGAGCTGAAAATAAACAGAAACAAAAACAGGAACCACAGAGGAAGGAAAGGAAAAATATCAGATGGAAACGAGATCCAGAAAAACGTAAACAAAAACTGGCCCGTGTCCAACAAGTTCGCATCAAGGTGAATACACCTATGGCGTGGCTACGCATAGGCAACCAAAAAGCTTATACGCTAGTGGACACTGGGGCCGATATATCATTGATTTCGAGAAAGTTCTTTGACAAAATCGCCGAGAAAAACATCGTGAAATTTTCAGACGACCGACGAGACTGTATTCCACTGATATCCGCCAGTGGACATCGCCTCAAAAACATTGGAGTCGGAACCTTCATGGTTGAGATGAGCAAATTCCGGAAACCGTTCGAATTTCAGATTGTGGAGGACCTGAAACAGGAATGCATGTTGGGAAATGATTTTTTGACGAAGTTTGGAGCAAAATTGGACTTTGAGAAAAAGGCTTTGTGCATTGAAGGCAACATGGTGCCACTGAGACCACAGCGACAGACCAGTGAGCAGGCGAGCTCACTGGTCAGA
Organism: Imbricaverruca yamaguchii; assembly: GCA_034440575.1. Lineage (NCBI taxonomy): Eukaryota > Metazoa > Arthropoda > Thecostraca > Neoverrucidae > Imbricaverruca > Imbricaverruca yamaguchii. Next base: position 42,531 of record JAOTOL010001145.1, on the reverse strand, counting down.
ATCAAAGGACGCATACATATCCCGGCCAACACGGTCGTGGAGTGTCCGGCAGCTGTGAACAGAGTGCAATTAGTGGAACAGACTTGTTATGTGCGGTCACTGGACAACATCCCACTAATTTCTGAGGAGCCCGGCTTGTTCATAGCCGAAGTGGTAGCCAAACCGGACCGACATAAACGCCTACCGATACGAATTGTGAATACCACTACGAGAGACTTTACCTTGTACCCAGAGCAGGTAATAGCATTCGCTGAGACTATAGCCGACTCGGATTTGGAAAACCTTGTTGACTTGTCCCAAGACATTGACTTGACACCGCCAACCGCACCCTCTGACCCACTCGAGCAAGCCAAACTGACTCACCTGACTGGCACTGACAAAGACAGACTGGAACAGCTGCTACGTGCTAACACTGACTTATTTGCCGCGACTGACGCAGATTTGGGAACGACTGATGTCATCAAAATGGACATTGACACTGGAGATAACCCACCGATCCGACAAGCTCCTTACAAAACGCCATTCTCTCAGCGAAAATATGTTGAAGATCAAATTAAAGTAATGCTAGAAGCCGGTATCATTGAAGAATCAGACAGCCCATGGGCGGCTCCGATAGTAATTGTTCGCAAAAAGATGGAAGCAACCGTTTCGCAATAGACTTCAGAAAATTAAACAAGGTGACCAAGAAAAACAGCTACCCACTCCCCCTCATTGAGGACATCCTTGCCTCTTTGGGAGGTGCGAAGTTCTTTTCGTCTTTGGACTTGAAAGCTGGTTATTGGCAAATTCCGATGTCAGAGGAGAGCATCCCAAAAACAGCATTCACGTGTTTTCTAGGCCTGTGGAACTTTCGCAAAATGCCATTTGGCATCTGTAACGCCCCATCCAAGTTCATGGAATTAATGAATAAGGTGTTGTCTGGAATTCAAAATCAGTTTGCAACTGCCTACATCGATGACATCATAGTATACTCAAAAACGTTTGACGAACATTTGGCTCATCTCGAAGAAGTTTTTCGCCGACTACGCAAAGCAAAGCTGAAGTTGAAGCTTTCTAAATGCGACTTCTTGAAAGAAAAAGTGCAGTACTTGGGACACGTAGTGTCCGCTTCTGGCATCGAGCCAAACCCTGAGAAAGTTGAAGCCATTCAGCATATGGCAGCCCCGATTAATGTCAAGGGAGTCCGCTCATTCATCGGTATGTGTTCATACTACCGACGCTTCATTCCAGGATTTAGCCAAATTGCCGCGCCATTGATTAACCTGACAAAGAAACATGCCATATTCGCCTGGACAGATGATTGCGAAAATGCGTTTGCAACATTAAAACAAAAACTAGCGTCTGCGCCAGTGCTGGCGTACCCTAACATCACGAAAGACTACAAATTATATACGGACGCCTCACAGACAGCTGTTGGAGCAGTTTTGGTACAGGAACATGATGGAAACGAACGAGTAATACAGTACTTATCGAAACAGTTGAACGAAACTCAACAAAAGTGGCCAGTGATCCTCCGCGAGGCCTTCGCAACGGTCTGGTCTGTTCAGAAATTACGCCAATATTTGTTAGGATCGAAATTCACCATTTTGACTGACCACCGTCCGTTGACGTTCCTGAACCTGTCAGAAATGAAGAACCCAATGGTTCAGAGGTGGGCGATCATGCTTTCAGAGCACAACTGTGAAGTGGTATATATCAAAGGAACCAAAAATGTAGTAGCAGATCATCTTAGCAGAATGAGTGAAACCGAACAAAAAGTAAACGTAATCGACACTGATCATGTTCCAATAGGCGACTTTAGGAACACTGAATTCAGAAAACCCGAGGAAGAATTGAGCAGAGAGGAAAAGTTTAAGGATGTAATGGTGAAATGGGAAAACATAGAGGAGCTTCAAAAGGTTGATGAGGACATAGCAAATATTCGAAAAATCATGAATGACAAAAATAACGCAGATTATCGAGACATCGTTTTGCATTATATGGAGTTGGACAGACTCATCTACAAAGTCAGCGACGGACCTCGCTGTGGACCATTTCCAGGCTTACAACTATGTGTGCCTAAATGTCTGAGACAAGAAGTATTGAAGGAGATGCACGAAGGTTTCTTTGCAGGGCACATGGGACTCGCAAAAACTTACGAAAGGCTTAAATTTAGATATTACTGGAACGGAATGTGGAGAGACACAGTGGCCTACCTCAAGGCTTGCGTGCCTTGCACTGGACGCAGGGCCAAGGCAGCACCCGCCCCGATGCAGGAGATGCCAGTACCTCACTATCCCTTTGAAATGATTGCTATTGACACTTGCGGACCGTACCCAGAAACACAAAAAGGTAACCGCTACGTCATAACAATTATCGACTTGTTTTCTTCATGGCCTGAAAGTTTTTGCACAGCACGAAAGGACGCTCACACCGTCGCAAAAATCCTCATGGAAGAAATCATTCCACGCCATTCATGTCCACGAGTCATCCTCTCTGACTTAGGATCCGAATTCAGAAATGCCGTTGTTGATGAATTGGAAACGTGCTTAAACATTCGCCATATCACAACTAGTGCGTATAGACCGCAATCTAACGGGCGTTGCGAACGTTATCACCGGTGCCAAAATGACATATTGGCAAAAACAATTAACCAAAATCAAGATGACTGGGATACGAAAATACCTGCAACTCTGGCTGCCTACCGAACGGCAAATATTGGAAGCTCCGGAACCATTTCGCCTTTCTTCACACTGTATGGCAGAGACCCCGTTCTCCCTTTGGACAATTTGCTCCAGCCAAAAGTAAAATATTATGGGGAGGACTATGTCCCAAAAATGCTGAACAATTTGCATGAAGCTTACAGCCACGTGAAAATGCACATTGTCGAGAGCCATGAGAGGAACCGAGAGTACGCTGACCGAAAAGCCAAACCACGAAACTTCAAAATTGGAGATCCCGTATATTATTATGACACAACCGTACAGCCTGGCACGTCGCCAAAATTCTCGCTCCCCTGGAAACCTTACTTTCGGATTATCAAGCAGACTAGCCCAGTAAATTATGTTATTAGGAATCAGATCACCGGTAAGACCCGACTGGTACATGTCCAGAAACTGCGACTAGCGGACCCGAACACAGCCTGGGAAACTACCAAGGATTCAGACGAGCCAGTGAACCAGAAATATCTGGAGAAAACGTCAAAGTTAGACCGTACAGCCCCTGAACGAGTGCAGCCTTCTAGGTCAGCCAAACGGGCCGAGGCCGGCCCCGATTACAGTCCCTGTGAGGATTGTCCCATGGACGTATGCAGTCCGCCGAGAACAAAGGATGATGAAACCGCTGAGTTCACAGAGCCCATGCCGGGTTCAGTGCAACCACCTCCGGTCGAGTCTGACCTGCCGGAAAGAGCACCTCTCACCTGGCCAGCGGATGCAGCTGAGCAAACACCGGTATCAAGTGATACTGAGCCGGACATTCCTTTGTCTGAACCAGTTCAGAGGAACAAAAGGCCGTTGCCGTCGACCAGTGAGTCTGACGACGATGCCCCACTTTCGGAATTAGTTCAACGAAACAAAAGACCACTCCCCTCTTCGAGCGATTCCGAAGACAATCTACCCCTATCAGAGTTAGCAGAACGCCTAAAACGACCACTGCCCACGTCTAGTGATTCAGACCCTGAAAATTCGCAGTCGCAATTAACAAAACGTTCGAAGCCCCCGATTAGCGAGTCGGAAGATGAAATTCCGCTTTCAGAATTAGCAAAACGCTTGCAGGATTCGACTGGAAACCCAGTGAGGCCAGTCCCGGAAAAGCGACCTTTGGTGGAATCATCTGATGATGATCGTCCTCCGTGCAAACTTCAAATTCACGATGACTCTGCTACTTCCACCGATTACGAAGCTGATGTCGACCGTGTCGACGTCACGCCTAATAAAGCTAGCGCCTTTGCGAGCTTTGTGGAGATGCAAAATGAATCAATGATGAAGCAGCTGAAATTACAAATGATGATGTTCCAGTCATTGCTTAAGTAGAAAGCCGAAATGTTGAATTGTTGAAGTGTACCTGTGAGTCGCCTCTAGTGATTGTGTAATTGTATTGTTGGCGCAGTGACGCCACGTCAGGTGACGTGAGTACGTCATCCTCAGGCATGATAGCCGGTGCCATTAATGTGATGCGTGTAGCACCACCATGAAGGAACCCCTTATGGGCATAATGATGTTGATGTGACGTTGTGACGTCACCTATCCTGATGTCTAGTGTGACACAAGTCGTTGATGTTACAGAATGTCGGTGGTCGAAATCATTCCTATCCTACTCTTCCTTGTACTTAAAACCACTTACGGAACTCTGTTTTTGCCACGCGGTGTCTTATATTCAACTCACGAGATCTGGAATGTACATGTACCGCTTCATGTGTATGATGTGCCAACCTCGCTGAGTGACCTGAACCACACGTTACACGTGTTTGAAAAACGTATGCGTCTGTATCTCACCGACCACCCGCATTTTCCGTACTCCGACGACGTGAAATCGCAGTTGACCGATAACTTGAAAACACTTAGGATAAATTTAGATGCTACCATCCTGACAGCCAATTCAATTATTCTGAACAATCGTAGACCGAAGCGATCCGTCCTACCCTTCGTTGGAAATGCCTTGTCGTTTTTGTTCGGTACCGCTACCGACACAGATCTTGAAGCCGTCCTCAGCCGACTTGATACCTTGGAAAATGAAAAAGACGAAATAGTTCACATCCTTGGAGAAAATGTATCCCTCATGAACCATACTAACGCGGAAATACAAACAAACCGCGAGGCGATCAATCGGATCAGCCGTTTGGTGAACAATCTGACCTACCAAGTCTCCAATATGGAACATACTGCACTGCAAAACTTTGAAACTTACATTTCGCTTCAAAACCAAGTTACAAAGGTAACTGAAAACGCTCGAGCCTTCGTTCAACAGGCTGGCACGCAACTTTCGGAATTGCAGATGCAACTTAGCCTTTTGGGTCATGGCATCTTGCCTCGATCCTTGGTCAAACCAGCTCAACTACTTAGCATTCTTTCGAGTGTCGCCAATGCCTTACCCCGCGGAAAAGCCTTACCTTACCGGGCCGACAAACACGAGGAGTACTACCGGATAATTCATACCTCACTGACCGTCGTGAACTCCAGTTCCTACGTGACGCTGCCAATCCCTATTGTAACCATTCCGGACCGCTTCAACGTGTTTGAAATCTTCAATACGAACCTGCCTTGCCGAAACTTGTCTTTGGAGACAAAATTTGAAACAGGAAACGTAAGGTTCTTTGCCATCAGCCAGGACAACACCCGTTTTATGGAGATATCTGAAAACATCGACATATGTTTGCGACAACAGCTACCATTTTGCCATTTCCACAGCGCAGAAAAATTCACAGCGACGTCCGCGTCCTGTGTGAAATCTTTGTACTTACACGAAACCGACGAAATCAAAACGCAGTGCAAGGCACTCGTGTCTTTCAAAAGTACACCGACAGCTTTGGAAGTAGAACGAAATCTTTGGCTGATTACTTCAGGATCAACAGTGAACATTCAAATAGTTTGTGCCAATGGCACCTCAGAATTCACCACGACCACCCCCGCACATTTGGTGCACTTGGACAATGGCTGCTCGATCCTTTCAAAGTATTTCCGAATTCCCACGGCCAGCTCAAAAACGTCCCTTATGGACGTCAATCAAGTGAACTCCTTACGCTCACAGCTGGCCCAGTTGGTCGAGCTGACAGAGCAGACCATTCGAACCCGCCTACCTAGCCTCGACAGCGGCCCCGAGACGGCAGCCCTGTTGATGTTACCCGACCTCGACATTCCGGTCTCTCGCCTCAGTTATCACCTGCAGACAAAACGTGGACTCCGCTATCATGTAGCATTAGGACATGCGGCCTTGATCATTCCCGTGGTATTGGTGCTAGTAGCTGCAACAGGTGTTATCGTGTATTGTCTTCTGAAACGAAAACAGAGTTCTGTTCCCGCCTGTCCCGCAACACAACCTTCAACCCTCCAACCCCTCCCGCTCGGTGAAGACATCATCGTCATCCGCGCTGGCCACGAGCCAGCGGCAACACGATCTGACAATCGGGCGTGACGAGACGGTCACGCCAGTTGCCACAGGACACCGACTGGAGCACGCCACCTCACGCCGACACCGCCGCTGACGACATGGACTTCGGGATCTCTCGCGTGCTCGCTGTCAGACGAGGCAGTACTGACATGGAGTACCTGGTGGAGTGGGACGGATTCCCACCATCAGAGGCGACCTGGGAGGAGGCTGCATACCTCCCAGAGGATCTTCTGTATCGACTGGTGGCCCCAGGTGCGACTCTACCAATGGAAAGGTACGGACCGAAGGGACGGCCAGGACCGCGCAGTCAGAAGCCGCATACGTACAGTCACTATGGTGACTGGTGCTACGCTTGCGGCCGCGTCACCAACCACGGAGCAGACGGCCCCTGTGACTCGACGACCGGAACGGCGCTGCCGAGCGCCGTTGAGGACCAGATGACCGGAGAGGCGCAGACGAGCGCCGCTGACAACGCAAGCACCTCTGCAGGTGCGACTGGCGGCCTGAGCGATGACTCAGCCGGTGGCGAGCCGGAAACCACTGCGGGTGAGCTGAGGTCTCACCTGCGACGTCACATGGAGCGACGTCACAGCTGGCCGGATTGTCACCCCGACCAGTGACCCAACCGCGAGTGAGACACCATCGAGCGTTGGATGCGTGGGACGGTCACCCACGTTCCAACGCTCCGAACCGGACTGAACATTGACATGACACCGACAACGTGAACATTGTGATTGCGCGCGCGAATAGTGATTCCGACTTATACGTGAAATCATTGTAATTGGTATCAGGTGTACTAACATGGACCAGGGCCATGGGTACCCCTTAAAGACCCCTAGACTAACCCGCGTAGGACCTTCAGTCGATCAAAGGAACCCGTTTGTAATTTGTTGCGGTATTATGTATGTTTCTTTATTCGTGTGTGATGTAAACGGCCGTGATTTGTCTAAGTGGAGTTCAGAATTCATCTGTAAATTGACTTCGACCTTTTCGGCCTCGATGTTGTGTTGTAACAGAGTTGCTAGATACCATGCCCGGCACATGTCACGCCCGTACATGTCCGTCCGGCGCCGGCGACGCCGTCACCGGCCCTCGTCGGAACCGAGTCAGCATTGCCGGGCCGACGCCCGACTCCTGTGACCTGTACCGGCCTTCCGGCCGTGTCTGAGCCAGGGCTGTGGCCAGACCCCCGCGAGGAGACGTTTCTGGACTGTCGAGCCGCGCGGACCTGTCGCTGTCGGCCGCGTGCGTAAATTAACAACTGTATTTCGGCCTCCAAATTGAGAACTGAAAGTCATTGCTGTCGGCCTGGAACATTATTGAGAGTGTCTCTATATATTCACTGTACGTTCTGCACAATATATCGTGCAGAGAAGATATCATTTTTGGCATTCGGAGTTATCGCGACGCGCTGGTCCTCTAGTCTATCACGAGCCAAGAAGAAGGACCTTCACTACACTATTTGCTTGTCTCTGGGTTAGACAGGAGCATGGGAACATAGCAACTGTACAGGATGATATTTCGAGCAGCTGAAGGAGAGACTTTGACCGTAAAAATAGAAAACCGAGCGAATTTTGAGGCTTTAGAAACAAAGCTGCCTTCATCAAACTTGTTGAATTTCAGTGGGAGCGGAGTGAACGGCACAGAAGACAGTCACAAATTTCCCTTTCTCCTCTAGCTGGACAATTATTTATGTGCCCCTGACATTTGACCTACCTGAAAACTGAATGTGGTGATAAAGTTGGCTGTCAGAGGTGTCACCGAAAAGCGCTCGACGAATAGGGTCCGGATCCACCACGACATTTTTTTCTCTCACAAAAGTGTCGTCACTATGGGTGCTAGATTTTCACGACTTTTCACGACTTGCATTGTTTTCTGCTCTGGGGAGTTCATTTAGGGGATAATTGAAGAATAAAAAAATGGAATCAGGAAAGGACAGCGAAATCGACTAGGGCCATAACATTTGGTGGCCCCTCAAATTTTTTTGTTGTTGAAACTTCGAACTTTTGAGTTTTCAAGCTTTCTTTAATTTTCATTTTCTACTGAGTAGAGCAGACCGATAAACGTCGTTGGAAGTTAACTTGCCTAATAAAAATGCTCACTTTAGCCAGAATGTTCGTTTTGAACTGCAATAGGCAAATAAGCAAAATTTATATGTAGTCAAAAACAGAACAAATGAAAAATTCCTCTCGTTCGTTTTGTTTCATCCCTAAAGATAAGCAAACGTTGAAAGTTCCATTAAAATGTCTGTATCCGTTAAAGCGTGACAACTGGTTGAACCTTTTTGGAGGTGACCTCACTTGACTTTGACTAACTCGTTGACCCTAGATGATCTGATTTCAAAATTGAGAAAACTCATGCGAAATTGATGTGGGAAAAGGTATGCCAAATTTTGGCGTGCTGCCGCGCGTCGTTCGTTCACTATCCACGAAAAACCTGAGGGGGGGCGGTTGAAAACCCCCCGAGACGGGACGGGTTAACCTGCTGTCTACGCTCTGAGTCGCCGGCCACCGCTGCCTCCGTGTGCGTCACATGGGTCGATTTGTCCATGTAGTCACCATTTTAGCACCTCGCCATCTTCTATAGTGAATTACGGTTGACCTCGGGTGACAGAGGTCCTTCCTTGTAGAGGCTCGTAGAAGAAGTCGCGCGCACCCACACTCAAGAACGATACTGGAAGCACAAGAAGCAAGAAGACAAGAAGAAAGAAGAGAAGCAAGAAAACAGCAAGCAACAAGAGCATGCGACCCGAGAAGGAAATCCACGTACACCTAATATCCAAGCTATCTGTCTCCCAGCAAACCTTTATCCTCGGAGAAAACCTAACGATGACGGTCCCACTGTTTTGAGCCATCGCGGTCAGGGCAGGGACCAAAGGGCGAAAGCTCGGTTCAAGTGCAACCAATCTGGGTATTTTTAAGTAGGGAAGGTCATCTTTCCGGTGGGGCAGGTCAGTCCCTAACACTATGATACCCACGCGGGTGCCTAACGCCAACTCTGCATAAGGCGCCCATCTAGTAGGTACCTACACTGAACCACAATACACAATCATACGAGAATATTCCTTCACTTTCGCACAAACACTAGACCACATCCCGACCACACCGCAATTCATCATCACTCACACCACACCACCACCACACCACCCACTCCATTGTGGCACCCACAGAATAGCGCATATACACGGAAAATATTCGCCACAAACACATTGAACAATCGGCGCTGTCAAATCCCGCCGCACCGCACGCTGAACACCAGACAGCGCTACATCTGCGCCCCGGAGCTGGATAAGATTCCACTTGTCAACACAGCAGCACTGCTCGACGCGACAGCTCTCCACGACGCCACAGCCACAGTGAACCCATCTGACGGGAGGCAAGACCCACACATAACAGCGCTGACGTGGCACGCGGCAGTTCTCAACGCACAACAGCTCCCACCACACGTACACGAACACGAAAGAGCACTACGGTATGTGTCGCCACGCGCCTCTCCCATTATGCTGTCACCGCCGCTTGGCTGCTGGCGTGGCGAACGTGCGTACGCGTCACCAGAGGCACACTGCGCTAGGTTCTCATCACACCACTCGACTGTCCGACTGCACATCGACCGAACGGAGGTGTGCAGCCTGTGATGGGCCCCATCCCGCCACCAGCCCCGACTGCCCCAAGTTGGCACTCGAGATGGAGGTATGCGGGTATGCAGAGGCATATGTGCATATATATATATATATATATATATATATATATATATATATATATATATATATATATATATATATATATATATATAGTATGTGTGTATGCATATACCTATGTATATATATGCATATATATGTATATATATATATATATATATATATATATATATATATATATATATATATATATATATATATATATATATATATATATATATATATATATATATATATATATATATATATGCATTACAGCGAAGCATCACGTTCCCTAACTCCGTCCCTGGGGGCCAAGTCTGATATTGTTATTGTGATATTGGTGGCAGATTATTATCTCGATTGGCACGCGTCGCGTAAATTTCGGCATTTTAGTGCTACTTTTTCAATCGGGGTGTTCTGCAATTTATTTTGCCATCATCCCTCTTGAGCTTCGGGCACGGGTGTTACTTTGCATGCACTAAGGGGGACGACGCGCCCCCGATAATTAATTTGGCTACCAATCATTAATTTGGCCCCGAATCATTGATTTGAGCCCCTCCCCCAATAAAACGCATGCTTAACCATTAAGAATAGGAGACGCCTTTCCAGAACGCTAGAATGCATGCCCACGCCCGCTGAACGACTTCATTTTCAGCCGATGACATACCTTTCAGGAGAACAATATCATGAAAAACATTAGTTCCTCCCCCACCCCACCCCAATAACTTTCATAAAATGCCACCCATTTCTTCGGATCTACGCCTACTTAGAGACCATAGAGATTATGTGACGTAAACCCGTCAGGAACGGCACATGCTAAACGAGAAGGCTCAGAGACAAAAAGAACCGTGAGACAGCGTGATAAATGTATTCATGTTTGAGATGTATACAACTTATCCCGGCAGATGAACATGATTTCGGTGCGATTGCACGGTCAATATAGGCTAATTTCTATTTCAATTTGATATACATGATTTTGCATTTGATTCAACATGATTCGATTTGCATTCGCTAAATTTATGGCATTGCTAGAGTATATATCTGCACATAATAAGTATTGAAATATATACATTTATTTTTCTTCATGGACACCGCGGATTTGATTGGCATTCGACGTAATAAAACTGTAGATGGCATCTCTAAGTCGAGATTCTGCACCAGATATGCAATTCACCTACCGATTGTGAATGCTCGGCCCCGAATCACCACAGTTCAGTTATTTTACAAAGTTCCTGCATTCTGGCACTTACACCAACACTGGTACACAACAAGGTGCCTGTCCTCTTCCGTCCAGCACCCCTAAATACGCCTAATGCTGGTACATGAAATGAGGCAGCACCACGCATTAGTAGCATGCTAGATATGGTACGTGATTTTGTTATGGCCAAGCGCCACCTGCCCCATTGTGGAATCTACGTTAACCTGAATAATGTTTCCGTGCAAGTAAGCTACGCAACAGATTCAAGCAAATGGAGAATATGACAAGTACAAGTAAATTTAATAATTTATGCTAAATGGCACGTTTATCTGATGGTCATTTACCGAAAATATATTCATGCACGTCCGGCACAATGCAAAAAGTATAGTTTTGGGTGGTCGGAAGCGGCCGTCTCGCCGGGTTAGTAGGCGGGCCCCGAGTCAGTCATCGAGGCCGCTGCGTTTCGGTCGAGCCGCATGGCCGCCTCCAACTGTCTGTGTCCCGCCGGTCTCAGAACTGAGGAGTAGGTCGGTGGTCGCCTTAACTTCGAGAATACAGGCTACCTTTCTTTCATTTAACATTTGTATATACATATGGAGATGTATCATAACCTCCACAGCTCATACTTTGACAGTGTTCTTCCACAAGCGTTCGTCTGGGATTGACATGCCGCTTTCCTGGCAAATATTTTTTTAATTCTTGGCTGGATGGTTCCTTTCATTGTTCAGCCTTCCGCTTCTGCTCTCATTCAACGAAGCTTCGACGCGACTGGCCACATGCAAACAACCGACCATGTAAAAGGCAATACCGGGCTGATTTGTGGGAGGTCATGACCAACAAATTCATTCGTTTTCTTAGAGCCGGCATTGCATCATTAGTACATCCGAGACTTTAATTTCATGTGCTTGAAATTTGACGTTCCCTTTTGCAATAATACAGGTTGGATATCTTCGGGTTCGGCAAAAGATATGGTTACACCTTTTTGCACCCATGCTGAATTTTTCTCATTTCCCAGTGACGATAATTTACTATAGGATTACTATAGGATTACTATATATACTATATCCATTACTATAGGAGCTAGAACATGTGTCTGACAGGCCGCTAGAAGTAGTTTTATCGGTATAGGGCGGGGCAGAATCCTTGACCACGGGGCTAAGTCGCTAAGTCCTGTGTCATGGTGTAAAGCGAGAAGTTCTTCCTACAGAAAGGATGATTAAAACAGTGAAAATGGAACTGCATTCATCGGATTCCTCACCCAACATTAGGCCAAAATTCGATTTTGATACCAATTTCCTCAGCATTGGAGTTTATCTAACTTCGAAATTGAATTTACATGCTCTCCTGGACACCTGAAGTCAAGAAGTTGAACCCAATGCCACCGGCGCCATGGTCGTCGACAGAACGGGCAGCCATTCGCGATCGAAACCGAACAACAATTGGTTGCCGTGCTCATAATCGGCTTTGACAATACCATTAGAACACCGAAACACAAATAGTTGCGCCAGCATCCAGTGCGATTTTCTATGGGACCACATGCATGTGACGCCCTAGACGATTATGCATATATCAGCCGTTGTGAGATATCGCAACGGTTTGCATCCGATTAAGCGAACGAGTACCTCAAATTAACGACAGTGCAATTCGTGAGTCGGCGACCCGCGTCAAACCAGTGGACCTGCCTACGATTTTACTTGATGGAGAATCGAATTATACACGCTTCCGGCATTCGCTTGCGAAGTACTAACACACCGGGTAAACATCAATTTCAATCAAGACTTTGGCGCCAAAGGGAGCCAATCCAATTACACTCAGCAACCTCAGTCGCCACAGGAAACGAGTAGTAATGCAGAATTCCAGTATAAACAAATCGTAGGACATTCATTATAGCTGTAAGCACCTAGGTAGGCTTGATTGCTGTTAATAATTCCATTGCTTATGGGAATGGTCCCTTCCATCGCCCAGCCATAGATCCCAGGCTGCACTGGTATCCTGTCTCGCTGGTGTTCCGCCTCGCACCCATAGATGCCAGACCGCGCTGGTGTCCCGTCTCGCAGCCATATATGCCAGGCTGGGCTGGTGTCCCGCGTCGCAGCCATAGATGTCAGGCCTCGCTGGTGTCCCGCCTCCCAGCCATATATTCCAGGCCGGGCTGGTGTCCCGTCTCGTTGGTGTCCCGTCTCGCAGCCATATATCCCAGGCCTCGCTGGTGTCCCGTCTCGCAGCCATATATCCCAGACCGGGCTGGTGTCCCGTCTCGCTAGTATCCTGTCTCGCTGGTGTCCCGTCTCGCTGGTGTCCCGTCTCGCTGGTGTCCCGTCTCGCTGGTGTCCCGTCTCGCTGATGTCCTGTCTCGCAGCCATAGATCCCAGGCCGCGCTGGTGTCCCGCCTCGCAGCCATAGATCCCAGGCCGCGCTGGTGTCCCGTCTCGCTGGTGTCCCGTCTCGCTGGTGTCCCGTCTCGCTGGTGTCCCGTCTCGCAGCCATATATCCCAGGCCGCGCTGGTGTCCCGTCTCGCTGGTGTCCCGTCTCGCTGGTGTCCCGTCTCGCTGGTGTCCCGTCTCGCTGGTGTCCCGTCTCGCAGCCATAAATGCCAGGACTCGCTGGTGTCCCCCCATCCCGCAGCCAGCCCGTCAGTTTATGCCGCGTGACGCTCCGCGCGGATCCTCTATCAGTAACAGTCAATCATTTGCATTTTACGACGCGTAAACGATCTGGTTACGTGCCCCGGTCATATAGCATAGCCTATCCCTCACGTCGACCGGTCTCGGACGTAGAGCGGAGACAGTTGTGGCTCTGTCCGATAATTCACGGCTCTTCGGTTGGGAGTGGGCACCCCCCTCCCAACCGAAGAGCTAGACTACTCACCACCATCCTCCACTGGACCTGAGCCAGCCGAGTGGTGGGTCAGCCTGGGATAGGCAGGCGACGTGGTGTGACGACAGACCCGACCGGCCACTCACTGGCCTCTGATCGCTGCCGGCCCCACTGGCTACTGCGTCGTAAGACTGGCCATCACGTCACTGGCTACAACGTCATAAGACAGTTTCCTTAAACACGATGCTAGCGGATTCCAAAACAATATTTGGGACAATTCCGATCGAGGTCAACATAAGCTACAAATTATAATTCTGAGTCGGGAATTCAGGACTCAAAACGTAGCAGCAAAAACGTCAACGTTCGGAAAACGTAATGGTCAGACCGGACATGGCCGGGGGATGTGCTTTTACCGTATATAGCAGTAGATTGGTTTGGATTTAGTTCTCGGTGGTAAGGATTGGATTATAGTTAACCAGGATAGTTTTGCCTGCTGAATTAATTCAGAAGGGTGTATAGCAATACAAGTTTAAAGTAATGTTACTTTATAGCTCCTATATAAATCGAGAACGGAAATACCGAGAGTGCGACATAACATTGGGAATGTAAGACAAGTGTGCATAGTAATGCAACTTGGCATTTCATTATAGCTCCGAAAAAACAGCAACAAATGACCAAATGATAGCATAACATTATTGACATTAACTGGCCTCCATCCAAGCACAATATATTACGAAATAACTAACTTGAACACATTGATAACATCTTCCTCACAGGTGACTGCTCTGATTCGGTGATGTTTCTTAGCACTCGTCGGGACAATCAACGTTTTTTTTTCTTCTTCAATGTGCACGCCAGCCACATTAACATGCGCCCTGGAGGGTGGGGTGGGGGGGCGAAATCCGCCCACCCCTCCGGTTTTTCGTAGATAACTCCAGATTTTACCGGCCGATATACGCCATTGTTTGTGCACCTGCTTCAAAATGACCAGCGCGTTGTTTAAAGTTAGAAAAATGAAAATCGACCGAAAATATTCCGGGTTGTGGGTCGTTAAATTCAAAAGATTTTCTCAGCGCCAGTCCATAAATATCGGCGTTGATGCGCTTTCCGTATATTGCCAAATAGGAAGTGTTCTTGGCAACACTGGCGACTTGTCTGATGTATACTGACATGCTACATTGTTTTAAAGTCATGTCAGGTTACCGAGATCAAGTCAGGTCAAGTTCATGACAAGTTAGCACACGCCCTGTAGGGGTGAGGGCGAAATCCGCCCGCCCCTCCGATTTTTCGTGCATAACTCCATATTTTATCGGCCGATATACGCGATTTTTCCATACCTGCTTAGAAATGACCGGCGCATTGTTTAAAGCAAGAAAAATGAAAATCGGCCGAAAGTTTTTCAAGTTAGGGGCCGTTAAAGTAAATCAAATTCGCAGCGCCACACCACAAAAATCAGCGCTGATGCGCTTCCCGTATATTGGCAAGAGGGAAGTGTTCTTAACAATGCTAGCGACGTGTTTGATGTATCTTGTTATGCTATGTAATTTAAAAGTAATGTTAGGTCGCCGAGGTCAAGTCAGGCCAAGTTCATGACAGGCTAATAAAACCAAACTTGGTCAACTGGAATGTTGTCATTAATGCAAATGACTATCATGCAATTGATGTCACTTTGCATGTTACTTCCTACACATCCGGAAATCTACTGTTTGTCATTGTCTGCCTAAGCGTTTCCATACGTCATGCATGTATTCCGCTCCTTTCTTTGCGAAGCCGATCGTGCCGAGCCGCCCAACAGTGCAGTCGGGTGGTCAACTGGTTCCGGTAACTGAAGCAGGTAATGACCTGATAAAGTGCTCTAGTATAGGTGACCTGAGGCCAAATGGCAGGTCGGGCATCTGTATTGCATCATTAGGAATGTCGAAAACATCATTAATGTCAATTTTGGAGCATTTAAACACAATCACAGCGATCTATGACAATGCGAAGCGAAGCCCAAGCGAAAATTGTGCCATTCTTACCTCATTTGACCTTCAAGATATTGACCTAAGGTCATACAATTTACACACAATAGATTTCACCATCGTGCACATCCACCCTGCAAATTCCGTTGCTCTAGCCTTAATAGAATCCGAGAGCTTAGGCGGTGTATTCCGCCCCCTTCCAGTGCGCGTAATTTTAAGAGACCCTCCAGGGCGCGTGTTAAGTCACAAATCACATTTGCTTCGCGACAAGAATCCGCAAACTATAACGGAGCCGGGTATTTGGAAATACGCCAACAATAATACATTCAATAAGTATATTCATATTCAGGCATATTCAGAATAAATATACTATGCACTATCCAGCCTCAAATGAATATAATAACATGTAGGAGTACTACTACCTTCGATTTGACCAGGATATTGAAGCATTGAACTATGAAACTAACTCACAACGCACACACAAATTATCCATACAAATCTGCACAACTAAGAATGGAGTTCCCAAATCTTCCCAGCTAGCCCAGCTAGCCGAGCTACTGGGAGGCGGGAGCGAAGGGGCGGTGAAGGCACCACGTCTCCCAACTGCCAGGCTGGAGGATGCTGTGCCGCAATGCGAGGGCTGAGCGGGGACCTTCATCGCTGGACACATGAAGCTCCGCACCCCAGATCATTACACCTTGCGAAGGTTCTGATGGTCCGCGGACCGCCGCACCTGTCTTGCGTGACTGATGTCCTCCTGCCTCTTCGAGTGATCGATGTGGTGTGCGATGTGTCGCCATCTACCGCGCGTTAAACAACCTCGACACACCAGGTGCCTACCTTACGAAGGCAACAACAGTCGATGTACAATTACATCAAATCTGCCCAGTTGCAAGCTGGCGCAATTTCACGACCAACACAACGTCGTTTCCGTATTCTCAGCCAACGCCTCTTTCTGTGTTCACACGTGTGTATTTACACGCCAGCTTTATGGAGTGATAGCAAGGTTGCTTAAAACCAGGCGACAGAAACTCTAGCACGGAATGGTAACCTCACAAACGTGAGCGCCGATTAATGGTACTACGCTTATGCTAACGATCACGAACACTTTCACAACACGTTACAATAGCACAATACGAGAAACACCAACAAGATACATGTCCACACACCCTGTGTATTGTCAAATTTGGCCGGTGACTTCATCAGTAAACTCTTCGATCATAATATTGATAAATATTGTGGTCATTGCGCTGCGCAATATTTCGATTTGGTGAACAAAACCCACCACGTTTGGCCGTAGTGAACTTTGCTGTGATTATCTCCACCATCAGGGGGCATCAAATCTGTCACGACAGTCATATCCTGAACTGAAAATGGGTAAGGCCGTCCTGAATTCCCTTGAAACTCCAATAAAACATCAAGTCATGACAGACACCACAAATCAGACACACACTACATCAAAACATCTACCGAGAGGACATCACATCACAGCACCTCAATATGACTGGTCAAAGCAAGGCCTGCATGGAAAATACAGCATTATGGAGCCCCACACTGCATGAATGACCTCACCACAGGCTGAACGACGTCAGACATGGACGACACTGAATTACGACGACAGTGCTCCCGCGCGGTCGTCATAACACACGATCAGCCGCCCACCAATCAACACCTGTCTTGTGTTATATCCAAGGAGACTGGGCGGAGCCCAAAGTGCGGCCACTGTCGATGGCTCTCAAAGCCAGCACACGCATCGTCTCAATGCAGAGACGCTGCGGGATTGCTGAATACGCCCGCCTTGGCCAGTGTCATGGCCGGCATACAGCATTGGACGTCCGACCACATTGCGGGCTTAACCACGTTGAGAAACTCTAAGTGGTTTAGGGCTGGACGTTTGGGAGGCGCGACTACTCGGTAACAACGTGCCGGTAGCTCATTGCTTTCAAGGTCGTTCTTTCATGGCGAAAGAGCGACTCTCGCCGGTTTCCAGCGAGCACATGTGGCCCTAGACAGTTCCGCTCGCCGGTCGACTGTTGATGAAGTCTGTGCCTCCACTGTAGCGTTTTGAGCTCGCGTGCCACGCCTTTCTGGCGGGTTCACATCAATACCACGTGCTCAGAGCTGTGGGGCTCGGGCTGTAGGCTGTTTGCAAAAGCACCACCACTTGAAAACAAGACACCTTGGCATTTCCAGCGGAACGTGAAGTTTTGTCATTTCATCCGGACAATTGCCAAAACTCGAACCGGGCAAACATGCACAATATGCTGGTGGACAGCTATGCATTTCAGGGAATCAATGGGATGGTGTACATGGCCTCGCGTACCGCGAAGTGTACACAGGTACTGCAAGACGACGCAAGAGTCGCACGGCTCGGATGTGGAGCTTGCCAGGTGGAGAGGCAAACAACAATGGTGACCAACAGCGATTTGGGCGTTATTCACCAGCGCGAAATATCTCAACATGCATAGACCAGCTCATAGCAAACAAGAGCGTATACATGGTGCCGTTGACCCACAAATGTGTCGCCCATAGCCCATGCTGGGACTGTCTAAGGAGGCGTAGAGGCTCAGTGCCCAGTACCTGGCCAATAACTCAGCTAGTTGGACGCTGGATTACGGCGTCTTAGGCTGTGGCGCCTATTAATGACGAAATAAAGTTGGAAACAATGCGTTATTGCACAACACCCCACCATATTGCATCTCGTCCCCATTCAATCTGAGTCTGACATTCCGTGACCCCACGCCCTCGGTTGATCAGCTCTTAGCATGCTGCTGACACTGCGCAAGGCAGGTACGAATGCCAACTACGCTATGGGAGCTCTTGGACGGAACATATAAACATCAGGGCTATGATAATGAAAATGTACGCACGCAAATGTACGTAAGCGCAAACGTACGTATGCGCAAAAGTACGTAAGCGCCAAGGTACGTAAGTGCAAATGCACGTATGCGTAGATGCACATACGATATATGGAATTGTTTAGCGCATATACCTAACATAAGTACATAAGCACAAATGTACGCATGCATAAGTGTACATAGTTGCAAATGCACGTAAGAGCAAAAGTATGTCAGGGCAAATGTACGTATGCACAAATGAACGTAAAAGCAAAGGTACGTGAGTGCAAGTGTACGTATGAGCAAATATACGTTAGTGCATATGTACGTGGACGGAAAAGTACGTACAATTAAATGTGCGTCAATGCAAATGTCTGTATGCCGCAATGTATGTGCATTGGCCCATACGTACTTTTGCTTCTGAAAACTTTTACTTTTTCGTGCTGCTAGGTTTACTTACATTTGCGCTTACGTACTTTTGCGCATACGTACATTTGTGCTTACGTACATTTGCACTTAAGTACATTGCGCATACGTATTTTTATGCATACGCATATTTGCGCTTACGTACTTCTGCGCATACGTACGCATGTGCTTACGTATATATGCGCATACTTACTTTTGCGCTTGCTTACATTAGCTTACGGAAATTTGCCTACGTACATCTGCCATACGTACATTTGCTTTACGCACCTTCGTCCGGTTCCCGGGACCATCTTTTGCATGCGGTATTGCAGCTGCACGCACTGATGGATTCCATATACAATGCTCGCGCACCGTGCAATGCACCTTACCTGAGACTCGAGACGTTAGCATGCAGGCATATAATACCTAGTCCTACCGTTTGTGCATGGGAAAAGTTTACACCGCACGAAAAAGTAGCAACTGGAAGGCGAGCTCCTCCGCGAAAGTATGAACATCTTATGATTGGTAAGCTGTTGTAATTTCTTTAAACATACATCATGGACATGCTGAATTAATGTGGGATCAGTTTCTTAATGGGCATTAATTGCTTCTTCGTATAAAACAATGATTGTGGAACCGATTGATATAATTCATATTCATGAGAACCGAATTTCTAGGAACATTACTTAATACATACGTCATTTAATTTACATTTGCAGGGGCAATTAATTTATCTTATAAATAGCATGGACAATTAATACGTTCAGAAGAGTACAACCTATCTTAGTCTGCGCAGGCTGCCGTTATTTACTAAACAAACGTCCCCACAAAACTATGCATCAAGCAAACTATGCAGTTTCGAGAGTAGAAAATCGTCAGGAATTACCATCTGCTGGCTTTGATTTCCACGCCGTCGAAGCATGCCGATGGCGTATCGTCATGAAACCATTGTGATGACATATGATGACGTCACTATTGGTGCATATTACGGCGCGCTTGTGTCACCTAACTGTTGGCTGTTGTGGCGTCGCCACCAGCACATTCTGCTGGTACCGCGCCGTGGAGTTACTGCTGTGTGTGCCTCCGGCACTATGCTGTGTTGACGTTATCCGCACACTTTTCTGACAATCTGTTGTGACGTCACTGCCCGTACGTTTCGCTGGCGCACTGTTATTGCGTCGCCATCCGCACATTTCGCTGGCGCACTGTTGTGACGTCACTATCCGTACATTTCGCTGGCGCACTGTTGTGACGTCACTTGCCGTACATGATACTGATGCACTGTTGTGACGTCATCATCTGCACATTTCACTGGCGCGCTGTTATGACGACACTATCCGCACATTTCGCTGGCGCACTGTTGTGACGTCACTATCCGTACATTTCGCTGGCGCACTGTTGTGACGTCACTATCCGTACATTTCGCTGGCGCACTGTTGTGACGTCACTATCCGTACATTTCGCTGGCGCACTGTTGTGACGTCACTATCCGTACATTTCGCTGGAGCACTTTTGTGACGTCATTATCCGTACATTTCGCTGGCGCACTCTTGTGACGTCATTATCCGTACATTTCGCTGGTACACTGCAGCTGTCGCCGACTGCGCCGACCCGGAGACCGGCACGTATCGTTACAGGATTTGGAGACGAGCGCGTCTGCCCTGAGCGGGAGACTGGAGCTCATCCGCACCCTGTGAAGAGAGGAGCCTCTGTCAGAGGGGGTACGACGGGACTGTGGAGAGGGTCACCTCTGTCAGAGGGGGCACGGTGGTCTCTGGAGAGGGTCACCTCTGTCAGAGGGGGTACGGTGGACTGTGGAGAGGGTCACCTCTATCAGACGGGGTACGGTGGTCTGTGGAGAGGGTCACCTCTGTCAGAGAGGGTACGGCGGACTGTGGAGAGTGTCACCTCTGACAGAGGGGGTACGGTGGACTGTGGAGAGGGTCACCTATGTCAGAGGGGGTACAGCGGGCTGCGAGTGGACGACTCCCGCCAGAGTGGGCAGGAGGGCGTTGTGGAGAATACAAAATATGTCAGAGTCAGTACGACAACCGCGGAGTGTGGCACTTCTGTCAGAATGAGTAGGACGGACTATGAAGAGGGTCACCTCTGTTGGGGGGGAGGGCGATGGACTGCAGAGAGGGACTCCACTGATTTTGTGTCCACGTGAACGATCTCGCTTGTAGCTGCGCTACGCGCTACGTGATATCTATCAAACAGCGTTAATTACTTTTTAAACATTTGCCAGTGTGATATAAATTTATCGAGGACTGTTAGTAAGATTAAAGCCTGTGGTATACAAGCATCGCAAGCAGTTCAAAAATGAGCTTTACACCTATGCGTGGGAATGCCAATGATTCCAGGCTTTCCAAACGACCCCACGTGTTGCATTCCCAGTCACTTTTTGTGCCTTTCTCTAGCACCTTCCTCGACCAAATTGCACACACAGATGATCTTAGACTTCCGGCCACCACCAGGTACACTCTGCAGCCCTTCTGCCGTCTACAGATGTTTATAGCTCCCCATTGATCACCCCAGATAGCCTCTACAGCCCTTCTGCCGTCTACATATGTCCATAGATACCCATTGATCACCTGTCACCCCAGATAGCCTCCACAGGTCGGCTGCTGGGTGAGGTGACCTCCCCAACCCACCGTGCCCGCTGGGCCGCCGGCGTGAGGTCACAACCCACCGTGCCCGCTGGGCTGCCGGCGTCAGGTCACAACCCACCGTGCCCGCTGGGCCGCCGGCGTGAGGTCACAACCCACCGTGCCCGCTGGGCCGCCGGCGTGAGGTCACAACCCACCGTGCCCGCTGGGCTGCCGGCGTGAGGTCACAACCCACCGTGCCCGCTGGGCCGCCGGCGTGAGGTCACAACCCACCGTGCCCGCTGGGCCGCCGGCGTGAGGTCACAACCCACCGTGCCCGCTGGGCCGCCGGCGTGAGGTCACAACCCACCGTGCCCGCTGGGCCGCCGGCGTGAGGTCACAACCCACCGTGCCCGCTGGGCCGCCGGCGTCAGGTCACAACCCACCGTGCCCGCTGGGCCGCCGGCGTGAGGTCACAACCCACCGTGCCCGCTGGGCCGCCGGCATGAGGTCACAACCCACCGTGCCCGCTGGGCCGCCGGCGTGAGGTCACAACCCACCGTGCCCGCTGGGCCGCCGGCGTCAGGTCACAACCCACCGTGCCCGCTGGGCCGCCGGCGTGAGGTCACAACCCACCGTG
Organism: Imbricaverruca yamaguchii; assembly: GCA_034440575.1. Taxonomy (NCBI): domain Eukaryota; kingdom Metazoa; phylum Arthropoda; class Thecostraca; family Neoverrucidae; genus Imbricaverruca; species Imbricaverruca yamaguchii. The sequence continues at coordinate 20,318 of JAOTOL010001145.1, read as the reverse complement.
CCCGCTGGGCCGCCGGCGTCAGGTCACAACCCACCGTGCCCGCTGGGCCGCCGGCGTGAGGTCACAACCCACCGTGCCCGCTGGGCCGCCGGCGTGAGGTCACAACCCACCGTGCCCGCTGGGCCGCCGGGGTCAGGTCACAACCCACCGTGCCCGCTGGGCCGCCGGCGTGAGGTCACAACCCACCGTGCCCGCTGGGCCGCCGGCGTCAGGTCACAACCCACCGTGCCCGCTGGGCCGCCGGCGTCAGGTCACAACCCACCGTGCCCGCTGGGCCGCCGGCGTCAGGTCACAACCCACCGTGCCCGCTGGGCCGCCGGGGTCAGGTCACAACCCACCGTGCCCGCTGGGCCGCCGGCGTCAGGTCACAACCCACCGTGCCCGCTGGGCCGCCGGGGTCAGGTCACAACCCACCGTGCCCGCTGGGCCGCCGGCGTCAGGTCACAACCCACCGTGCCCGCTGGGCCGCCGGGGTCAGGTCACAACCCACCGTGCCCGCTGGGCCGCCGGGGTCAGGTCACAACCCACCGTGCCCGCTGGGCCAAACCCACGTCCCTGCCGCCGGGGTCAGGTCACAACCCACCGTGCCCGCTGGGCCGCCGGGGTCAGGTCACAACCCACCGTGCCCGCTGGGCCGCCGGGGTCAGGTCACAACCCACCGTGCCCGCTGGGCCGCCGGGGTCAGGTCACAACCCACCGTGCCCGCTGGGCCGCCGGGGTCAGGTCACAACCCACCGTGCCCGCTGGGCCGCCGGGGTCAGGTCACAACCCACCGTGCCCGCTGGGCCGCCGGGGTCAGGTCACAACCCACCGTGCCCGCTGGGCCGCCGGGGTCAGGTCACAACCCACCGTGCCCCTGGGCCGCCGGTGTCCAACCCACCTGCCGCTGGGCCGCCGGGGTCAGGTCACAACCCACCGTGCCCGCTGGGCCGCCGGGGTCAGGTCACAACCCACCGTGCCCGCTGGGCCGCCGGGGTCAGGTCACAACCCACCGTGCCCGCTGGGCCGCCGGGGTCAGGTCACAACCCACCGTGCCCGCTGGGCCGCCGGGGTCAGGTCACAACCCACCGTGCCCGCTGGGCCGCCGGGGTCAGGTCACAACCCACCGTGCCCGCTGGGCCGCCGGGGTCAGGTCACAACCCACCGTGCCCGCTGGGCCGCCGGGGTCAGGTCACAACCCACCGTGCCCGCTGGGCCGCCGGGGTCAGGTCACAACCCACCGTGCCCGCTGGGCCGCCGGGGTCAGGTCACAACCCACCGTGCCCGCTGGGCCGCCGGGGTCAGGTCGACGAGCGCCACCGTGTCCACCAGCTCGTTGTCCAGCGGGAACTTGTGGAGCCGCTTCCTCCACAGCGGCGTGTCCGTGTCCAAGCCTGCGGCCGAGCAGGCAGAAGCTGCTGAGGACATCGCAAACGTGTCGGAGGACATCGCAAACGTGTCGGAGGACATCGCAAACGTGTCCGAGGACATCACAAACGTGTCGGAGGACATCGCAAACGTGTCCGAGGACATCGAAAACGTGTCCGAGGACATCGCAAACGTGTCCGAGGACATCGCAAACGGGTCGGAGGACATCGCAAACTGGTCGGAGGACATCGCAAACGTGTCGGAGCACATCGCAAACGTGTCGGAGGACATCGACAACGTGTCGGAGGACATCGCAAACGTGTCGGACCACATCACAAACGTGTCGGAGGACATCGCGAACGTGTCGGAGGACATCGCAAGCGTGTCCGAGGACATCTTAGCAGCATATCGGGATTATATGTCAACGTTACATGTTTTATTTAACAAGCCATCAGTTTTCGGTGTTATAACGAATCAAGTGTTATTTGCATTATATGAAATAACTACGGTAATTCCGCGCCAGACGGTCTTCAACAGTGAAGACGACATAGTCAACACGCTTGACGCTACTTAAACGACATAGTTATTTTGTTTATGCATATATAAAGTTGGCAAATCGAAGCCTTTTCACACGTAAATTTCACCTCTCGGAAAATAACCATGACCAATTGGATTCTACGATGGTATTACATTTGGATGGTGATCGATATGATATGTCTATTGAATCCATGCTGACTGAAACCAATTTCCTACCACATTGGAAATGGTGCTCCGAGTGATTTATTCAACCATGTACTGTGATCACGAGAGCGAGAACAGCTTTCAATATGGACAGCTCTGATGAATATCTCAATGACATATCGTCAACTCGGGCATCCCCGGCGCGTTTGATGTTCCTGATATTTTTGCCCACGTGATGGTTGCTAGAAATCTCGATATCCCCAGAAAATACTCAAGTGATGAGAAGTGAGACTGATGCAAGACGTGATACGGACGTATCTTCAAAAATCAGACATGCGCACAAAATGAGACGTCACTCAATTGGTATTTTTAATGTCCGGACGTGCTTGCTGGGAAAAAGGATCGTCACTTAATTGGACATTTTTAACGTCCGGTCATGCTTGGTGGGGAATGGAAAGGCCACTCGTTACGCGCGTTTCGGGCGACCATAACACCGATGGCGCCGCACTGGTGATGGGTTTCTGAAGGAATACCACCAAAGTAGGCTCAGGATTAATACCATTTTCTAGTTTCTACAGGACTTGCAAGTAATGCTCAATAATCAAATCTGAATACAATTTAAGCAAACTCTTTCATGATAATTGTTCTTATACGAGTTCATTATATTATCACACCATTTCATCCTGTCATCTTGTCCTCAAAGTGAAATGGGAGCAATTGGTCACTCAAGTTCTCAAGTTCTTGCAATAGGTCACGCAAGTCATTGCTTCGTACAGTTTATATGCCATGTGTTGACAATTTCCAGTGTTCCTACCTAAAAGCAAATCGAATGTGATGCACTTTGATGTCATCTTGAATAGCTTCGATGATGTTTTAACCTTGTCATTTTTGCTATCAAACCCATTCATATTTCACATTTTAAGATGAATCTTTTAGAGATTATTAACACTCCCACGTCCGAAGGTCCGCGCCAACTTCGCATGTCCGGGGGGGGCAGATGTCTGCCCCATAAGATATCTATAACTATGCTAGCTAGCGACAAACGGAAAACGGCGTTGGATAGCTGGTGACGGGTTCTATCGAAAGTGTTTAGGTTATTTTTTTTCGCTCCGGTCAACATTCAGGTCACTAGGTCATCATAGGTCAAATCATAGGTCAAGTCATGAAGCTGCCTAGGGAGGTCATGTAATGCATCAATCGACACGTCGTGGCGATACAAGCACAATGACGGTAATTTCAGCCTTCTATCTCAATGTAATGCGATATAATGCGCAGAAATGTGTAGTGATCTCAGGTGACCTCAGAGACCTTGGTGAGGTCACTGAGCAAAAATGTAAGCGGTAACATTGAGCATAGCTTCCATCTACATGCCACAACCGTTGTGAGATCATTCCGAGCGCAAATATGTAACCAGGAAACATTTGTATATTTTCCCATAGCTCTATAATGGGGAAGCCATGGCCGCGACCTGACCTAAGGTCAATGCTACGATAAACCCCGATATACATATTATGGTCCCTGATGAATGCATGGCATGCTATAAGTTTGAAATCAATTGCCCAATTATTGTGGAAGTTATGCCACCTAGAACTCCGAGTGTAGTTGGGTCACTTCGCTTGACCTGGTGACCTGACCTGAGAAGATCCAGGATGAAAAATGCATGAGGATATGCGAAAAAGACCAATGAACAGCTACGCGAGGTTTGACCTTGCTAACCCGATTAGTTTGGCGGCAAATGAGGAAAACCTGAGGGGGCAGATATCTGCCGCCCCGAACGTGCGCGTGGCTCGATAAGGTTCGGGCATGGCTCGATAAGCGTCAAGCGCCGACATTTTCTCTACAGAGGACACGTGAAGCCTCCGAGGCGCCACCACAAAAAGAAAGTTCGAGCCATGAGCAATATCGAACAACATCGACTCTCCATTCAATGCTCATGACCGTAAAGTTCAGAAGTGATTTCGAGGGAGCCTGTCGGCCTCAACCGCAATGGAAGCGGAAGTCATATCAGGCACATCGCCTAATGCGTGAAATGGGAAAATCTGCCGGTAACTTTGGCGTTGGGGTCCATTAACTGTGAGGGAATGGTTCCGGACCCGACCGCCGTCAGTGGCGGTCGGTCGGAGGCGAGCCGCGGGCGACACGGCCTGTGAATCAGCTCCAGTAACGAGCTGATTCACCTCTTTAGCACACAATGTGAATCTTAGCCCCACACTTGCATCTGTACAAGGGACCGATCCAGCCCCCTTTAACCCGCGCACGTCCGGGGGCCAGATATTTGCCCCCTCCGGGTTTTCTTCATTTACCGCCAAACTAATCGGGTTAGCAAGGCCAAACCTCGCATAGCTGTTCATTGGTCTTGTCCGCATATCCTCATACATTTTTAATCCTGGGTCATCTCAGGTCAGGTAACCAGGTCAGACGAAGTGACCCAACTACACTCGGAGTTCTAGGTGGCATAACTTCCACAATAATTGGGCGATTGATTTCAAACTTATAACATGTCATGATCTCATCAGGGATCATCATATGCATATAGGTTTTTTCGTAACATCGACCTTAGCTCAGATCGCGGCCATGGCTTCCCCATTATAGGGCTATGGTAAAATATACAAATGTTTCCTGGTTACATATTTGCGCTCGGAATGATCTCACAACGGTTGTGGCATGTAGATGGAAGCTATGCTCAATGTTACCGCTGAAATTTTTGCTCAGTGACCTCACCAAGGTCTCTGAGGTCACCTGAGATCACTACACATTTCTGCGCATTATATCGCACTGTATTGAGCTAGAAGGCTGAAATTACCGTAATTATGCTTGTATTGCCAAGACGTGTCAATTGATACATTACATGACCTCCCTAGGCGGCTTCGTGACCTTTACCTGAGGTCATGACTTCATGACCTTGCCCTAAGTTTCGGTTGACCTGACCTTAAATTACACCGCCTATTGTCGGTAGCGCATTTCAAGGACTGTCGAATAGCGTTCGCCGTTTGTTTCTATCTGTTACAGGTCCTGATATATGTGTCAATATCTCAGTCCCACCTCATCTGGTCGAATTTGACCTGATGACCCAGTGACCTGAATGTTGACCTGAGCGAAAAATGACCGAAACACGAGTGGATTCCAAAACTGGATAGCTCAACCGAATCCCACTGACCTAGCCTATACTTTTCGAATGTCAAAATATCAAAATTTCTCCGATGGCGAAGTTAGGAGGCCAGGGGAGATTGGACAAAACCACCACTCAATTTTTGATGACAACGTAAATGATATCGCTTTGAGAAAACCAGTCGCATGCTGCTTATTTCTCCTCCTTTGGATTCGCTCCTGATATGACTAGTCTCAAAACAAGCATTTCTGTGGGTAAGCCAGGTAGTATGGGCAGTTGAACTCCAAATTATAATAACTTGAATGGTAATAGTAACAGAAGACTTGCACTCACACTAGTGAGCATTCGGTTGCGCTTGTCGAGGTCGCATATTTCACGGTTCTTGAATGGCTCCAGGAAATTACATGTTTTTCTTCTTTAACTTAAGATACCCCGATACCAGCATTGCTACTGTGCCTGCCGCCTAACGTGAATTGGCAATATTTAATGACAGGTCTTGCTATGTGACCTCTGCTCAGGAGAGGCCACTTCCCCGCCGGCTGTACGGGCTGTACCAATGCGCTGACCGCTACACCGTTATCCTGCACGCCGCCCGGACTGGGCCGAACAGCTGCCCTGATGGTTTCACTGACCTTTGTCGTCGCTGACCCCGGTGGTGCAGGTTTTGATAGTGAAGGACCGCTTCCACGACTGTCGAACAGTGCGCAGCCTCTGCTCGGCCTGCTCCACGAACTGCACCGTCGACAGCGTGTAGAGCAGCGGGTTCACGGCCGCGTTCAGGGGCAGAACGAACACCGCCACCCATGCGTACACCTGGCCACGCGGTCACGTCGGGTCAGGTCAGGTCAGCTCAGGCCGGCAGGGTCAGATCAAATTTGGCTCCAACAGACTAGGTTAGGCCTGGATGAATTACTATGCTAGGCCATGTTAAGACATAAAGACATAAAGACATAAAGACATAAAAGATTAGTGCAACTCTGAGCCACAAGGGCCCTTCTTGGTTGCAATCTGTACACTGAACCAGTTGCCCACCAAATCTGCCAATCAGCCCTCCCTGTAATACTGAAAAGCAAGCCCTCTATTCTTATAATGATTGTCTATGCTGTTTTTAAAGATGTTCAATGTGCTGCTACTGACGATGTTTTCTGGCAGCTGGTTCCAGTGTTCCACTACCCTGTTGGTGAAGAAAGATTGCCTTAACCTTGTTCTGCTGTGGTTAATTTTAATTTTGAATTTATGACCTCTAATTGCATCATTTCTGTTAAATTCAAACATTTCCCCAAGGTATCCCCTCTGCAGACCATTGACAAATTTAAAGACCTCGATGAGATCTCCTCTCTATCTAAGTGAAAACATATTCAATTTCTTCAATCTTTCCTCATATGCCAGGTTGCTTATACCATTAACCATTTTTGTAGCCCTCTTTTGTACTCTCTCTAAAAGCCAACAATCTTTTTCATAGCTAGGAGACCAAGCTTGGATGCAGTATTCCAAATGTGGCCTGACGTATGCACAGTAAAGCTTCCTGATCACTTCCTCACTTCTGTATGATACATTCCTATTTATTGCCCCGAGCATTCTCAGTGCCTTCTTCCTGGCTTCCTTGGTCTGTTCTGATGCCCCCAGTTTTGTGTTTAGAATAACACCTAAATCCTTCTCCTGTTGAGTCACTGATAGCACTTGGCCACCCATCAAGTATGGAGCCTTCATATGCTGCTTACCTACATGCATGATTTTGCACTTATCAAAGTTAAATTTCATTTGCCATTCTTCGGACCACTTCACAAGTTCGTCTAAGTCTTTTTGCAGCGAGATATGCTCATCCTGACCTGTTATTGCCCTAAGGACCTTCAAATCATCTGCAAATTTCAAAACTTTACTGCTTAGGCCACTTTCAATGTTATTTACAAATATAATGAACAGTAATGGCCCTAGTACTGACCCCTGGGGGACTCCACTAAGAACATTTTGCCATGATGACTTTGTACCATTTAGCATCACTCTTTGCTGTCTATCTGAAAGCCACAACTCTATCCATTTTAAGATGCTACCTGCAATACCATGGGACTGAAGCTGTATCATTAACCGTTTATGGGGTACCTTGTCAAAGGCCTTACTAAAGTCAAGATATGCTACATCAACCTGATTTCCCTGATCAAATTGTTCTGTGGCGAAGTTAAAAAAGTCCAAGAGGTTTGTGAGACACGATCGTCCTTTTTTAAATCCATGTTGAGTATCTTGAATCAATCTGCTACCTTCCAGATAACTAACTATTCTATCCTTGATAATTGATTCGAGTACCTTGCAGACTAGGGATGTGAGACTTATTGGCCTATAGTTTTCAACTTTCCCTCTTTCTCCTTTCTTGAAAATAGGAACTACATTTGCCCTTTTCCAATCGGTTGGAATTTCATTATGTGAAACTGATCTACAAAATATTATACTAAGTGGAAATGCCAGTTCCTTTTCAGTTTCCCGCAACACCCTAGCATAAATATCATCAGGTCCTGCTGCCTTATTTGGCTTTATTTTCCTGATATGATTGTAAACAACATCACTACCAATGAAATCAACATCATTTGTCAGATCCCATGTAACTGAACTATGGTGTACGGTCGGCAGATTGGTCATATCTTCCAATGTAAACACTGATTTGAACTGCTTGCTCAGCTCCTCAACCATCTCACTATCCTCACCCAATGTAGTCCCGTTTACTTCCAGTGGACCAATCGTGCTAGAAACTTTACTCAGCTTGTAGAAACTAAAGAACTTTTTACTGTCCCCATTACAGTTTCTAGCTAAATCCAGTTCCTTTGCTCGCTTTGCTGCTCTGGTTTTTTGCTTCACAGTGTCTCTAGCTTTTCGATACGCCTTTAGATTAATGACATTTGAGGCTTCTTTAAAAACTCTAAATGCAGTTTTCTTAGCCTTAATTGCTTTTATCACGTCTGGTGTAAGCCATGCTGGCTTTCCTACCCTTCTTTTGCGTCTTTGCTTTTGGGGGACATGTCTAATCTGAGTTTCCTTTAAGTAAGATTTGAACTTTTCCCACATTTCACAGGCATTTAAATTGGAGAATTCTTCTTCCCATCTGATGGCACTTAAAGCCGCTCTCATGCCGTTAAAGTCTGCTCTGTTGAAATTTGGAACCTTTACCAAATTATCCTTGATAATTTCCCCTACATGTGCCTTGAATCTAACTATGTTATGGTCACTTTTTCCCAGAGTTTCGCCTACAGTCAAGTCTTGAACCAAGTCACTTAAATCCGAGAATACAAGGTCCAAGAATGAACCATGCCTGGTAGGTTCCGATACAAACTGGTGTAAGAACAGGTCCTCTTCAAGGCATTTCCTGAACATTTTGCATGATGGGGAGCCAACACCAGCATTTTCATAACCTTTTAGATTAAAGTCACCGAGAATAAGGCACTTCCTCTTAAAGTTTCTACTGATTTCCTCACAAATCACCTTGTCAAGCTCCAGTTGCTGAGAATGTGGCAGGGTTCCTGATCGGTAGAAAGCTCCTATCCTAAGAGTATTTCTGTTGCCTTTTCCCACAGTGACATCAAGCCAAATGGACTCCACAGACACATTTTTATCCCAACCTGCTACTTTTTGAGAACTGAATAAGCTATTCATATAGAGCATTACACCACCCCCTTTCATTGCTGGACCCCTATTGCACGAAAACATATTGTATCCCTGGATCTCATAGTCCTGTAAGTTATCTCCAAAATACCCTTCACTGACCCATGCCTCCGTAATGCAAACAAAATCCGGTTCCTCCTCAGCAACATAACACTTGAACTCATCAAATTTGGAACGGATACTCTGAGCATTAAACATCATACACTTAACAAATGCTCCATAACCACCTTTGGCTTTTTCATATTGAGGAGTTCTTTTATCACTAGATGAACTATAACTCTGTCCCCTTGAGTTGCTGCTGTCCCTATTTGCAGACTTTGAGGTTCTATTGTCTTGGCTGACACTATTGGAATATTCCTGAGTTGGCAATGCAATTTCATCCCTCCCCACCCCATTTCCTAGTTTCCCTGAAGGACATGCTCGTATACTTTGCCTAACACATGGACCCCCTTCTCAGAAAAGTGCAGGCCATCCCTCTGATAGAGGTCCCACGATGCATAAAACCTGCTCCACTCATCTACAAATGTAAAACCTAGCTCATGGCATGTTAGGTTGTGGCAGGCAAGACCAGATTGGATTAGACTGCGCCAGGCAATTGATCTGTTAGTCAGCTTCGCGTTTCTGACTCCGCCAAGCCACACTGAGAGACGGCCAAGCCGAGCGGAGGGCGGAGGGCGAAGCAGGGGGGGGGGGGGTCACCACCACACTGGGGCGACCCAGACTCACCTGGGGCGGAACACGGACTCCACACAGCGAAACGACGCCCAGTGCGATGATGGGCAGCCAGCAGGCCGCGTCGGTGGCGACGATCAGCGACATCCGCCGAGCCATCGCCCCTGCAACGGACCGACGTCGGCACACAGGCGACGGACCGACGTCGGCACACAGGCGACGGACCGACGTCGGCACACAGGCGACGGACCGACGTCGGCACACAGGCGACGGACCGACGTCGGCACACAGGCGACGGACCGACGTCGGCACACAGGCGACGGACCGACGTCGGCACACAGGCGACGGACCGACGTCGGCACACAGGCGACGGACCGACGTCGGCACACAGGCGGCGGACCGACGTCGGCACACAGGCGACGGACCGACGTCGGCACACAGGCGGCGGACCGACGTCGGCACACAGGCGACGGACCGACGTCGGCGCACAGACCGCCGATGCGGAGCGGGTTGCCGCCGGCCACGATGGGATAATCCTCACCGGACGGCCAGTCAGGCTCAACGGCACGTCTATCAGAGAAAGTACTGCAAGCAGGTAGGGAGCGGAGGCTCCTGGAGGTTCTCTTCACCAGAAGCTGAGCCCGGATTTGATTGAGGCTTTCACACACCAAACTCGATTTCCGTAGTTTTTTTTGTCCTACATCGCTTTCTCCATCTTCCACATGCATGATTTCGAAATGGTCACAGCTGGACTTTAATCAAATAACCAGCTGATTGACCTCTTTTGCACATAATGTGTATCTTGACCTTATACTTGCATCTGTGCAAGGGGCCGATTGAGCCGTCTTTAAAACATCGAAATGGAGTGGGCCAATTAAAACACTGGATAGCTCAACCGAATTCTACTGGCCTAGCCTACACTTTTTGAAGGTCAAAATATCAAAAGTTCTCCAATGGCAAGATTAGGTGACCAGGGGAGATTGGACAAAACCCCCAGTCAACTTTTCGATGGGAACGTAAATGATATCGCTTTGAGAAACCGGTAACACTGCTTATTTCTCTTCTGGATTCGCTCCGGATATGACTAGGCTCAAAATAAGCATTTCCGTGGGTAAGGAAGTTAGTACGGGCAGTTAAATTCCAAGTTGTAAGAACTTGAGTGGCAAAATAATGAAAATATTCAGATGTGTGTTTTTCATAAGTTTTCACAGAACCATGCTGGAGGTGCCTTCCAACATGTTCTCTTGAAGTCTCCTTTCCTAAAGTTACGACACTAAGGTTTTGTCACGAGGTATAACAAAAAGTTATGGGAAGCAACATTGTGTCACCCCCCCAACTGAAAACGTTAGGGACTGGCAAGCGAAGAACGACGCGAAGGAATCTGTGCCCCCTCTACCGGAATGGGGTTAATGGTCCACCAATACACACCACACAGTTGTGCCTTCTTACATTACTGGCCGATTCCAGCATACACCATGCAACTGTACCTTCGCACTGTTCCGGCCGATCCCGATACACACCACGCAGCAACTTTCTATTTCGCCGTCGGAATAACGGGAACCTACCATCCTGCTTAGTGGTGTCGGGAACGCTACACTCCCCAGCATATCGACCGACTGTCGGGACGCTACACTCCCCACTCCACCGTCCGAGTGTCGGGACGCTATACTCCCCACTCCACTGTCCGAGTGTCAGGGACGCTACACTCCCCACTCCACCGTCCGAGTGTCAGGGACGCTATACTCCCCACTCCACCGTCCGAGTGTAAGGGACGCTATACTCCCCACTCCACTGTCCGAGTGTCAGGGACGGTATACTCCCCACTCCACCGTCCGAGTGTCAGGGACGCTATACTCCCCACTCCACCGTCCGAGTGTAAGGGACGCTATACTCCCCACTCCACTGTCCGAGTGTCAGGGACGGTATACTCCCCACTCCACCGTCCGAGTGTCAGGGACGCTATCCTCCCCACTCCACCGTCCAAGTGTCGGAGACGCTACACTCCCCACTCCGCCGCCCGAGTGTCGGTCACCCACCGTCCTGCCTCAGCTGACGTTGGAAGCGCCGTCGAGGAGCCGGCACGGCCGCCCGCGTCCTCCTGGCCGCCACAAACATACAGGCGTAGCCCAGGGCGATCACGCCAAACGACGCCAGATTCAAAACTGCAACACAGCAGGACAGTTCCATCCAGAACTGCAACATAACAGGAAAGTCCTGTCCCTTCCAGAATTGCAACACACCAGGGCAATCATGTCCCCTCAAGAACTGCAACACATCAGGGCAGTCCTGTACCCTCCAGAACTGCAACACAGCAGGAAAAGCATGTCCCCTCCAGAACTGCAGCGCAGCAGGACCATCCGTCCCAAAAGTGCAGCACAACACGATCTTCTATAACTGTAACACAACAGGACAGTTCAATCCGTTCCAGAACTGCAGCACATCAAGACATTATTCCCAAAAACTGCAATACAACAGGACATCTTTGTCGTTAACTACAATACAGTATGGCAGCATTGCTCATACATTCAAAACAAGGTATTCGACGAGAGATATGGCGCCACTGGGGATGATGGCCTAACGATTGGGCGCTATTAAGGATGACGGACGAACGATACCATTGGGACGCCATTGGGAGACGCCATTGGGAGACGCCACTGGGAGACGATTGGGACGCCATTAGAACGCCATTGACAGACGATGGACGAGCGACATAGCACCATTGTGGAAGGAGGCCTGTGGCGTACATTGTATTAAGCCTGATTTGTAATCTTTGGACCGCTACCAAGGCTACTCAACCACCACATTTTCACAAAGCGACTCCTCTGGGGGCATCCTCCACCGAACTGACGCTGACAACGCCGCGCCCGCCCCTGAGGCGGGCAGGTGACAAGTCATGACGACATGAACGCGTGACCGGCAGCCGCAGCTGGCCGGCTCTGAGTCGGTGGTGGGTGGACCGACACCGACTTAGCTCCGGCATGAGGCTTGTTCGTCGAACAAAGCATGCGTCAACTTCAAGGACATCATTGTGGCTAAAGCTGCAAAGTTCGGCCTGAAAGCCCATATCCGAATCTGAGTAAAGGAATTTAGCGTTGTCGCCCTGAAACAAAAAGAAAACCGCTACGCATAAACTAAGCTTTCACGAGAGTGACGGCCGCGCCCATCCAGGCGGCGTCGCTGAGGTTAACTTCTGTCGTGTGTGTACGGGAGTAGACCCACCCGGCCTTCGGCCTCGACAGTAGCCTGTCGACTGTGTACGGGAGTAGACCCACCCGGCCTTCGCCCTCGACAGTAGCCTGTCGACTGTGTACGGGAGTAGACCCACCCGGCCTTCGCCCTCGACAGTAGCCTGTCGACTGTGTACGGGAGTAGACCCAACCCGGCCTTCGCCCTCGACAGTAGCCTGTCGACTGTGTACGGGAGTAGACCCACCCGGCCTTCGCCCTCGACAGTAGCCTGTCGACTGTGTACGGGAGTAGACCCACCCGGCCTTCGCCCTCGACAGTAGCCTGTCGACTGTGTACGGGAGTAGACCCACCCGGCCTTCGCCCTCGACAGTAGCCTGTCGACTGTGTACCGGAGTAGACCCACCCGGCCTTCGCCCTCGACAGTAGCCTGTCGACTGTGTACGGGAGTAGACCCACCCGGCCTTCGCCCTCGACAGTAGCCTGTCGACTGTGTACGGGAGTAGACCCACCCGGCCTTCGCCCTCGACAGTAGCCTGTCGACTGTGTACGGGAGTAGACCCACCCGGCCTTCGCCCTCGACAGTAGCCTGTCGACTGTGTACGGGAGTAGACCCACCCGACCTTCGCCCTCGACAGTAGCCTGTCGACTGTGTACGGGAGTAGACCCACCCGGCCTTCGCCCTCGACAGTAGCCTGTCGTGTGTGTACGGGAGTAGACCCACCCGGCCTTCGCCCTCGACAGTAGCCTGTCGACTGTGTACGGGAGTAGACCCACCCGGCCTTCGCCCTCGACAGTAGCCTGTCGACTGTGTACCGGGAGTAGACCCACCCGGCCTTCACCCTCGACAGTAGCCTGTCGACTGCGTACGGGAGTAGACCCACCCGGCCTTCGCCCTCGACAGTAGCCTGTCGACTGTGTACGGGAGTAGACCCACCCGGCCTTGGCCCTCGACAGTAGCCTGTCGACTGTGTACCGGAGTAGACCCACCCGGCCTTCACCCTCGACAGTAGCCTGTCGACTGTGTACGGGAGTAGACCCACCCGGCCTTCGACCTCGACAGTAGCCTGTCGACTGTGTACGGGAGTAGACCCACCCGGCCTTCGCCCTCGACAGTAGCCTGTCGACTGTGTACGGGAGTAGACCCACCCGACCTTCGCCCTCGACAGTAGCCTGTCGACTGTGTACGGGAGTAGACCCACCCGGCCTTCACCCTCGACAGTAGCCTGTCGACTGTGTACGGGAGTAGACCCACCCGGCCTTCGCCCTCGACAGTAGCCTGTCGACTGTGTACGGGAGTAGACCCACCCGGCCTTCGCCCTCGACAGTAGCCTGTCGACTGTGTACGGGAGTAGACCCACCCGGCCTTCGCCCTCGACAGTAGCCTGTCGACTGTGTACGGGAGTAGACCCACCCGGCCTTCGCCCTCGACAGTAGCCTGTCGACTGTGTACGGGAGTAGACCCACTCGGCCTTCGCCCTCGACAGTAGCCTGTCGACTGTGTACGGGAGTAGACCCACCCGGCCTTCGCCCTCGACAGTAGCCTGTCGACTGTGTACGGGAGTAGACCCACCCGGCCTTCGCCCTCGACAGTAGCCTGTCGACTGTGCACGGGAGTAGACCCACCCGGCCTTCGCCCTCGACAGTAGCCTGTCGACTGTGTACGGGAGTAGACCCACCCGGCCTTCGCCCTCGACAGTAGCCTGTCGACTGTGTACGGGAGTAGACCCACCCGGCCTTCGCCCTCGACAGTAGCCTGTCGACTGTGTACGGGAGTAGACCCACCCGGCCTTCGCCCTCGACAGTAGCCTGTCGACTGTGTACGGGAGTAGACCCACCCGGCCTTCGCCCTCGACAGTAGCCTGTCGACTGTGTACGGGAGTAGACCCACCCGGCCTTCGCCCTCGACAGTAGCCTGTCGACTGTGTACGGGAGTAGACCCACCCGGCCTTCGCCCTCGACAGTAGCCTGTCGACTGTGTACGGGAGTAGACCCACCCGGCCTTCGCCCTCGACAGTAGCCTGTCGACTGTGTACGGGAGTAGACCCACCCGGCCTTCGCCCTCGACAGTAGCCTGTCGACTGTGTACGGAGTAGACCCACCCGGCCTTCGCCCTCGACAGTAGCCTGTCGACTGTGTACGGGAGTAGACCCACCCGGCCTTCGCCCTCGACAGTAGCCTGTCGACTGTGTACGGGAGTAGACCCACCCGGCCTTCGCCCTCGACAGTAGCCTGTCGACTGTGTACGGGAGTAGACCCACCCGGCCTTCGCCCTCGACAGTAGCCTGTCGACTGTGTACGGGAGTAGACCCACCCGGCCTTCGCCCTCGACAGTAGCCTGTCGACTGTGTACGGGAGTAGACCCACCCGGCCTTCGCCCTCGACAGTAGCCTGTCGACTGTGTACGGGAGTAGACCCACCCGGCCTTCACCCTCGACAGTAGCCTGTCGACTGTGTACGGGAGTAGACCCACCCGGCCTTCGCCCTCGACAGTAGCCTGTCGACTGTGTACGGGAGTAGACCCACCCGGCCTTCGCCCTCGACAGTAGCCTGTCGACTGTGTACGGGAGTAGACCCACCCGGCCTTCGCCCTCGACAGTAGCCTGTCGACTGTGTACGGGAGTAGACCCACCCGGCCTTCGCCCTCGACAGTAGCCTGTCGACTGTGTACGGGAGTAGACCCACCCGGCCTTCGCCCTCGACAGTAGCCTGTCGACTGTGTACGGGAGTAGACCCACCCGGCCTTCGCCCTCGACAGTAGCCTGTCGACTGTGTACGGGAGTAGACCCACCCGGCCTTCGCCCTCGACAGTAGCCTGTCGACTGTGTACGGGAGTAGACCCACCCGGCCTTCGCCCCTCGACAGTAGCCTGTCGACTGTGTACGGGAGTAGACCCACCCGGCCTTCGCCCTCGACAGTAGCCTGTCGACTGTGTACGGGAGTAGACCCACCCGGCCTTCGCCCTCGACAGTAGCCTGTCGACTGTGTACGGGAGTAGACCCACCCGGCCTTCGCCCTCGACAGTAGCCTGTCGACTGTGTACGGGAGTAGACCCACCCGGCCTTCGCCCTCGACAGTAGCCTGTCGACTGTGTACGGGAGTAGACACTCCCGGCCTTCGCCCTCGACAGTAGCCTGTCGACTGTGTACGGGAGTAGACCCACCCGGCCTTCGCCCTCGACAGTAGCCTGTCGACTGTGTACGGGAGTAGACCCACCCGGCCTTCGCCCTCGACAGTAGCCTGTCGACTGTGTACGGAGTAGACCCACCCGGCCTTCGCCCTCGACAGTAGCCTGTCGACTGTGTACCGGAGTAGACCCACCCGGCCTTCGCCCTCGACAGTAGCCTGTCGACTGTGTACGGGGAGTAGACCCACCCGGCCTTCGCCCTCGACAGTAGCCTGTCGACTGTGTACCGGAGTAGACCCACCCGGCCTTCGCCCTCGACAGTAGCCTGTCGACTGTGTACCGGAGTAGACCCACCCGGCCTTCGCCCTCGACAGTAGCCTGTCGACTGTGTACGGGAGTAGACCCACTCGGCCTTCACCCTCGACAGTAGCCTGTCGACTGTGTACCGGAGTAGACCCACCCGGCCTTCGCCCTCGACAGTAGCCTGTCTACTGTGTACGGGAGTAGACCCACCCGGCCTTCGCCCTCGACAGTAGCCTGTCGACTGTGTACGGGAGTAGACCCACCCGGCCTTCGCCCTCGACAGTAGCCTGTCGTGTGTGTACGGGAGTAGACCCACCCGGCCTTCGCCCTCGACAGTAGCCTGTCGACTGTGTACGGGAGTAGACCCACCCGGCCTTCGCCCTCGACAGTAGCCTGTCGACTGTGTACCGGAGTAGACCCACCCGGCCTTCACCCTCGACAGTAGCCTGTCGACTGTGTACGGGAGTAGACCCACCCGACCTTCGCCCTCGACAGTAGCCTGTCGACTGTGTACGGGAGTAGACCCACCCGGCCTTGGCCCTCGACAGTAGCCTGTCGACTGTGTACCGGAGTAGACCCACTCGGCCTTCGCCCTCGACAGTAGCCTGTCGACTGTGTACGGGAGTAGACCCACCCGGCCTTCGCCCTCGACAGTAGCCTGTCGACTGTGTACGGGAGTAGACCCACCCGGCCTTCGCCCTCGACAGTAGCCTGTCGACTGTGTACGGGAGTAGACCCACCCGACCTTCGCCCTCGACAGTAGCCTGTCGACTGTGTACGGGAGTAGACCCACCCGACCTTCGCCCTCGACAGTAGCCTGTTGACTGTGTACGGGAGTAGGCCCACCCGGCCTTCGCCCTCGACAGTAGCCTGTCGACTGTGTACGGGAGTAGGCCCACCCGGCCTTCGCCCTCGACAGTAGCTTGTCGACTGTGTACGGGAGTAGACCCACCCGGCCTTCGCCCTCGACAGTAGCCTGTCGACTGTGTACGGGAGTAGACCCACCCGGCCTTCACCCTCGACAGTAGCCTGTCGACTGTGTACGGGAGTAGACCCACTCGGCCTTCGCCCTCGACAGTAGCCTGTCGACTGTGTACGGGAGTAGACCCACCCGGTCTTCGCCCTCGACAGTAGCCTGTCGACTGTGTACGGGAGTAGACCCACCCGGCCTTCGCCCTCGACAGTAGCCTGTCGACTGTGTACGGGAGTAGACCCACCCGGCCTTCGCCCTCGACAGTAGCCTGTCGACTGTGTACCGGAGTAGACCCACCCGGCCTTCGCCCTCGACAGTAGCCTGTCGACTGTGTACGGGAGTAGACCTACCCGGCCTTCCCCTCGACAGTAGCCTGTCGACTGTGTACGGGAGTAGACCCACCCGGCCTTCGCCCTCGACAGTAGCCTGTCGACTGTGTACAGGAGTAGACCCACCCGGCCTTCGCCCTCGACAGTAGCCTGTCGACTGTGTACGGGAGTAGACCCACCCGGCCTTCGCCCTCGACAGTAGCCTGTCGACTGTGTACGGGAGTAGACCCACCCGGCCTTCGCCCTCGACAGTAGCCTGTCGACTGTGTACGGGAGTAGACCCACCCGGCCTTCGCCCTCGACAGTAGCCTGTCGACTGTGTACGGGAGTAGACCCACCCGGCCTTCGCCCTCGACAGTAGCCTGTCGACTGTGTACGGGAGTAGACCCACCCGGCCTTCACCCTCGACAGTAGCCTGTCGACTGTGTACGGGAGTAGGCCCACCCGGCCTTCGCCCTCGACAGTAGCCTGTCGACTGTGTACGGGAGTAGACCCACCCGGCCTTCGCCCTCGACAGTAGCCTGTCGACTGTGTACGGGAGTAGACCCACCCGGCCTTCGCCCTCGACAGTAGCCTGTCGACTGTGTACGGGAGTAGACCCACCCGACCTTCGCCCTCGACAGTAGCCTGTCGACTGTGTACGGGAGTAGACCTACCCGGCCTTGGCCCTCGACAGTAGCCTGTCGACTGTGTACGGGAGTAGACCCACCCGGCCTTCGCCCTCTGACAGTAGCCTGTCGACTGTGTACGGGAGTAGACCCACCCGGCCTTCGCCCTCGACAGTAGCCTGTCGACTGTGTACGGGAGTAGACCCACCCGGCCTTCGCCCTCGACAGTAGCCTGTCGACTGTGTACGGAGTAGACCCACCCGGCCTTCGCCCTCGACAGTAGCCTGTCGACTGTGTACGGGAGTAGACCCACCCGGCCTTCGCCCTCGACAGTAGCCTGTTGACTGTGTACGGGAGTAGGCCCACCGGCCTTCGCCCTCGACAGTAGCCTGTCGACTGTGTACGGGAGTAGACCCACCCGGCCTTCGGCCTCGACAGTAGCCTGTCGACTGTGTACGGGAGTAGACCTACCCGGCCTTCGGCCTCGACAGTAGCCTGTCGACTGTGTACGGGAGTAGACCCACCCGGCCTTCGCCCTCGACAGTAGCCTGTCGACTGTGTACGGGAGTAGACCCTCCCGGCCTTCGCCCTCGACAGTAGCCTGTCGACTGTGTACGGAGTAGACCCACTCCGGCCTTCACCCTCGACAGTAGCCTGTCGACTGTGTACGGAGTAGACCCGCCCGGCTCTTCGCCCTCGACAGTAGCCTGTCGACTGTGTACGGGAGTAGACCCACCCGGCCTTCGCCCTCGACAGTAGCCTGTCGACTGTGTACGGGAGTAGACCCACCCGGCCTTCGCCCTCGACAGTAGCCTGTCGACTGTGTACGGGAGTAGACCCACCCGGCCTTCGGCCTCGACAGTAGCCTGTCGACTGTGTACGGGAGTAGACCTACCCGGCCTTCCCCCTCGACAGTAGCCTGTCGACTGTGTACGGAGTAGACCCACCCGGCCTTCGCCCTCGACAGTAGCCTGTCGACTGTGTACGGGAGTGAACCCACCCGGCCTTCGCCCTCGACAGTAGCCTGTTGACTGTGTACGGAGTAGACCCACCCGACCTTCGCCCTCGACAGTAGCCTGTTGACTGTGTACCGGAGTAGACCCACCCGACCTTCGCCCTCGACAGTAGCCTGTCAACTGTGTACGGGAGTAGACCCACCCGGCCTTCACCCTCGACAGTAGCCTGTCGACTGTGTACGGAGTAGACCCACCCGGCCTTGGCCCTCGACAGTAGCCTGTCGACTGTGTACGGGAGTAGACCCACCCGGCCTTCGCCCTCGACAGTAGCCTGTCGACTGTGTACGGAGTAGCCCACCCGGCCTTCGCCCTCGACAGTAGCCTCGTCGACTGTGTACGGGAGTAGACCCACCCGGCCTTGGCCCTCGACAGTAACCTGTCGACTGTGTACGGGAGTAGACCCACCCGGCCTTCGCCCTCGACAGTAGCCTGTCGACTGTGTACGGGAGTAGACCCACCCGGCCTTCGCCCTCCGACAGTAGCCTGTCGACTGTGTACGGGAGTAGACCCACCCGGCCTTCGCCCTCGACAGTAGCCTGTCGACTGTGTACGGGGAGTAGACCCACCCGGCCTTCGCCCTCGACAGTAGCCTGTCGACTGTGCACGGAGTAGACCCACCCGGCCTTCGCCCTCGACAGTAGCCTGTCGACTGTGTACGGGAGTAGACCCACCCGGCCTTCGCCCTCGACAGTAGCCTGTCGACTGTACGGGAGTAGACCCACCCGTCCTTCGCCCTCGACAGTAGCCTGTCGACTGTGATGGGAGATGTATACCCGGCCTTCGGCCCTCGACAGTAGCCTGTCGACTGTGTACGGGAGTAGACCCACCCGGCCTTCGCCCTCGACAGTAGCCTGTCGACTGTGTACGGGAGTAGACCCACCCGGCCTTCGCCCTCGACAGTAGCCTGTCGACTGTGTACGGGGTAGACCCACCCGGCCTTCACCCTCGACAGTAGCCTGTCGACTGTGTACGGGGAGTAGACCCACCCGGCCTTCGCCCTCGACAGTAGCCTGTCGACTGTGTACGGGGAGTAGACCCACCCGGCCTTCGCCCTCGACAGTAGCCTGTCGACTGTGTACGGAGTAGACCCACCCGGCCTTCGCCCTCGACAGTAGCCTGTCGACTGTGCACGGAGTAGACCCACCCGGCCTTCGCCCTCGACAGTAGCCTGTCGACTGTGTACGGAGTAGACCTACCCGGCCTTCGCCCTCGACAGTAGCCTGTCGACTGTGTACGGGAGTAGACCCACCCGGCCCTTCGCCCTCGACAGTAGCCTGTCGACTGTGTACGGGAGTAGACCCACCCGGCCCTTCGCCCTCG